>JAWQRP010001358.1:0-19579 GCA_033557875.1 Quadriops clusia | reverse complement strand
GCACAAAGATCTTCGAAGATTGCAACTTTGAGTGTGTAGCACACGTAGGGTATAAGCTAAACAAACGTCAGAATACTTCCTAGGTTAGGTACCTTATATCACTGTCAGAATAGTTAACCATAAATCTGTTATAAATACTACCCACTGTTGTTGTACGCGGGCTAACCTCCAAATACCAGTTTGTCAATCTGACGTTCCGTTCGAAAATATGAGGGCGTTATTGATGCTAGTAGAAGGAGATGCACGATGGTTGCTATGAATTGGGGAAGTCTATTTCTCTTTAATTTTCACTTCCTTAGTTACATGC
Organism: Quadriops clusia; assembly: GCA_033557875.1. Classification (NCBI taxonomy): domain Eukaryota; kingdom Metazoa; phylum Arthropoda; class Insecta; order Coleoptera; family Hydrophilidae; genus Quadriops; species Quadriops clusia. The sequence continues at coordinate 19,272 of JAWQRP010001358.1, read as the reverse complement.
GTCAGAAACTCAAGCACGGGTTTAAATGGGAAATACGTGGGGCTAAAAAAGTGACTTCCAGATCGAGTACCCCAAAAATATTTCTTAGCTGATCTAGTTAGACCACTCTACGGCAGTGTGCAAAAATTCAGGAAAATCGGATGCGCCAGTTTTGAGATTTCGTGATTATTATCGGTCAGTCAGTCAGTCAGTCAGTCAGTCAGTCAGTGGATTGCTCTTTTATATATATAGATCACAAAATTGACATACTTTTAGTATCTGAAACTCATTTCACCAAAAAAAGCTATATTAAAATACCGGATTACATAACTTATAGCACGTTACATCCAGATGGAACCGCCCATGGTGGCACTGCAATTATTATAAAAACATCAATTAAACACCATGAGATAAATAAGTACGAACAACAATATTTACAAGCAACCAGTGTTAAAATCGAAGATTGGCAAGGACCACTTACTATCTCCGCAATTTATTGCCCTCCAAGATATATAGTAGTATATCAAAAGAGCAGTTTGAGGAATTCTATGATACATTGGGAAACCGCTTTATTGCCGGCGGGGACTACAACGTTAAGAATATGCATTGGGGATCCAGATTAACTACACCAAGGGGTAGACAACTATATAGGACAATAGCTGAAAAAAACCTTAAACATCTTTCTACGGGTGAGCCCACCTACTGGCCAGCCGATATCAACAAATTACCAGACTTGATTGATTTTTGTGTTGTTAAAGGTGAACGGAGGCGAAATTCGTCGTTCTAAAGGTGCTGGTGTGCAGGGAAAGGAAAAACTTACCCTAGGGCTGAGCTCGTCCTCTTGTCTGGTCGACCAGATTCTCTTTGCAACTTGATGGACCCTAGGGGGGGGACTTCTTGATGATGTGTGTGGATTATGTATCAAAAATAGGCAAAAGCCTAAGCAACAACGATACTTTGCTATTTTTGGATGATATCAACAACTAATTTGGTTTTTGACAACTCAATTCAATTTTGTTTTATTATTTTCACGTTGCCAGGGCAACACAACCAATGGCCTCTTCGAGGCTTAATAAAATTTAAGCTGCATTAACAAAAGGAATATCAGATGAACTGTTGAACGGCACATCTTGTTTCGATTTGTCGTCTGACCATTCACCGATAATAGTCATGCTAAGTGCGGAAATCCTGATACAGCCCAAACCACCAGCTTTAACTAACGCCTCAACTAACTGGGACACATTCCGTGAAGTGCTCGACAGCAAGCTAAACCTACGGGTACCACTCAAGACGGAAGAGGAAATCGATGAAGCCGTTGAATTGCTAACAAAATCCGTACAACAATCTGCATGGCAGGCAACACCGAAAAAAAGAACTATATTTAGAAGCCAGGAACTGCCTCTCGCTATCATAGATAAAATTATAACCAAACGAAAACTGAGACGGCTGTGGCAAACAACAAGAAGTCCAGAACACAAAACAGCATTAAACCGAGCAACCCAAGATCTAAAACATATGCTCAATGGACACAAGAATGATGGTATAAGCACATATCTAAAAAGTTTGTCTCCCACGGTAAACAACGAACACAACCTGTGGAAAGCGACAAAAAAACTAAATCACCCCCAGTCTTATAATCCTCCACTACGCACCGATGATGGACAATGGGCTAAAAATAATATACATAAATCATTATTATTTGCCAAACACCTCGAAAATGTATTTCAAGAATTTCCCCGTGAGACACCCGATGAAGGCGACAACGAAATTTACGAGTTTTTAAGCTCACCACACCAGCTGGCACTGCCCATTAAACCCTTCAAAGTTGAACTTGTAACTAGCTCTATTAGCAAGAAGCTAAACCCTAAAAAAGCCCCCGGATATGATCTTATAACAGCTAGGGTACTCAAAGAATTATCGCACAAAGCATTAAGATTTTTGACAACTGTATTCAATGCAATTCTGCGGACAGGCCACTTCCCTTCCCAATGGAAAGTGGCGGTAGTTATTTTAATTCCGAAGCCGGGTAAACCACTAGAAGATGTAAAGTCGTACAGACCCATAAGCCTCCTTCCAATAATGTCAAAACTATTCGAGAAATTATTGAAGGATCGATTGCAGCTCATAATAGAAGAACGTCAATTAATTCCTGACTAGCAGTTTGGATTTAGGCAGGATCATGCAACAATAGAGCAAATGTGTTGTCCAAAACATCTCACAAAGCCTGGAAGAGAAAAAGTATTGTTCTGCAGTCTTTCTCGACATAACGCAGGCATTTGATAAAGTCCAGGCCTCCTCTATAAAATCAGAAAAGCTTTACCCTTAAATTACTACCTAATACTGAAATCCTACCTTCACAGCCGTTACTTTCTGGTTAAACATCAAAACGAACAAACTCCACTCCATAAAGTTGGCGCTGGGGTCCCGCAGGGTAGCGTACTCGGCCCACTGCTTTATCTGCTGTACACCGCTGACCTACCAACAACTGCTCGCGGCATGGCAACATTCGCAGACGACACTGCAATCCTAGCTTCACACGACGACCCTTATAGAGCCTCTGAAATGCTGCAAACCCATCTCCGAAAAATAGAAGAGTGGCTCAACAAATGGAGGATTAAAGCAAGTGAAGACAAATCAGTACACGTTACCTTTACAAACAGAAGAAAAACCTGCCCACCAGTCACCTTAAATAATAACCTTTTACCGCAAAAAGAGGAAGTGAAGTATTTGGGAATGCACCTGGATAGGCGCCTAACTTGGAGAACGCACATATTTAATAAAAGAAAACAACTGGGTCTTAAACTTCGAAAATTGCTATGGCTAATAAAGTTATAATTAAGCCGGTTTGGACTTATGGGATCCAGCTGTGGGGATCTGCTGCAAATTCAAATATTGAGATATTAGAAAGATTCCAATCCAAAGTGCTTCGCATGATTGCCGACGCTCCATGGTTTGTCCCGAACTTCATCATTGGGCGTGATTTCAATATTAAAACAGTGAAATCTGAAATAAAAGACTATAGTGTCAATTATAAAAAATACTGAGTTTCCACCCTAACAGACTCGGAAAAAATCTCATGTCTAAACCAATTATTCGTCGCAGACTTAAACGCCATATCCCTTATGACTTAATCACTAGGTTTTAAGCTAAGTTATTTTTATTTTTATTTAATCCAAGGCATCAAATATTGTTAATTTGTATTAATTATAAGTAACACTGCTCGTTGGGAACAACTACTGGGTTGTGTCCTGTCATGTTAAATTTAAACCCAAACCATTTGCTTATTATATTTTTGTATATATAGACTGCAAATAAATAGGATATTAAAAAAAAATAAACCGATAAAGGACTTGAGTAACCATGATTAATGTGTGAAATATAGCCAAGATAATTAAAAAACGTATTAAAGAAAGTGTGATTTTATTATTTAAAAAATCATAACACACCTCCAAAACCATCACTTTAGAAACACATTAACTAAGTAAACGCTAAAAATTAAGCTATATTTTAGAAAATTTGGGATTAGGAAATTAATTTGAAAAAAAAAACTGAAAAATCCTTGGACTCTAAACTCAATCTTGTGTAAGTATACGTATACGTAAACAGGCAGATATAGAAATCTTGTAAAGAAAAATTTACTTATGTTGCATTCAAGTGAGGAATTTTGCAGAACCTTTTATGTGAGCTTACTACTTTTTGTAAATATCATCTTTTATGATATTTTACTCAATATCTCATGCAGTAGTTTTGCAAGAAAACGTTAAATATATTTCCACATGTAGCAGGTACATTTACGTAAATATGCGGTCAGCAAATATTATCACCTTGTGTCCGCAGATGAAAAGGCAGTAATGTTTGCACAATCATCATAGACAATAATTTAAAAGCCCGCTTGGTCGAGGGACGTGTTGTGTGTCCAATGAAGTGTCACGATGTGCACGGTCCAAGCCAATGGTGGTTAGATATCTGCAGAATGACCTCTTTGCGGCGGAAGTCACGCGCCCAGCCACCGACTTGCGCCATGCAGTCACGAACATACGCGCAATCCTTACTGCAAATTACATTCTTCTCATAACTAATATGTTTATTGTTCCTTCATGAGTGAATACGAACATTATAGGCTCACGCTGCATTTCTTTACTTTTTAAGGCTCTCCTCTTCCTATTATTAGTTCGACGACCTCCAGCACGATACAATTCATCTAATGCAATATACAGAATCAGAAAGGGTTGCTTAATTTTATTCCATTTAATCACAGTATCACAGTTAAAATTATACTATGTAGAATATGATTAGTTGTGAAAAGGCTATACTTATGCATTTGCAAGCAGAAAAACTCACCTTGAGTTTAAATTCAGTGTACATATTCGTCTCCTTTTTAAAATTTAAACCTGCCAGTGCATCGTACAACATATTACGTTAAACTGTTAATTAAATTAAAATATGTATTCCTTGCCGGTAAACGCACATAACATTTAATTACTTCACCATCATACCTCGTTATTACCTCCGACTCTTTAACAACTAGCCTTTGACGCAGGAGATCTCATCACGATGAGTTATAAAAGGGCCTTCTGTGCAAGTATGCACAAGCGGGGGTATCACAGAACCTTGTGCAATCAATATAAAATGCAGTCGGTGTTCCCCGTAAAACGTTGCACGCACTAATTTTCAATTTGTCTTGTGGTTTTTTATCAGCGCTATCATAAATTATTTACACTATGGTGACCTGGATATCTTTGCGTACCGTATTATTACACAGCAATATTTCAGAGTTACGGTCGTTCCGCGTACGATCGAAACGCACTTTGTTATGCAGATGTTGGGTCCTTAACAACATAATTACAACCATTAATGGGTGTCGATCACTATTACACCCAGGAATCGTTAAAAATGCCATTTAGATGTTAATTCGGAAATTAATAACGTCTCTTGTTCGACCAATTAATCTTTCGCCCTTCCTGCGCACCGCTCTTGACTAATTACTGGTTTTGACGGACTTGGTATATTGATTTGATCGTGGATGTTGGATAGCCTCCAACATTTTTGCATATGCATGATATGAGTCCTTAACATATTTTGTATATCCAAGCAGCGTGGGGTGACTTTAATTATTATTGATTCTTGCAAGTTAGGCAACCAAACTTGCACAATTGCATCCATATGGTTTTTATTAACAAAAAATTTCAATTCGTTTCTAACGGACAAAATAGCTCAAAACTAACACTTCATCCGTGAAATATATAAAATCATTAGAGCAACTTCTAAAGAAAACCTGGTCAAGTGCTACGAAGCGCTTTGAAGACAGTTTACGGAAAGGTATACGTGGGAAGAGATAAATTCGTTGATAATAATTGAACAAAGAAATTCTTGAAGACTTATTACTGTGGAAAATGTAGGCACAGCAATCAGTGTCCTCAGGGTGTCCTCTGCAGACATGCGTCTCCGTCCATTCGTTTGCATTACGTGTGTGAGCGTATTTATCGACAGCTGCAAGAAAAGAGCGTTGTCATCATCCATCGGCCAAATTAACATACGATTCCCGGCCCAATTATTGGCGGCAAGGCAAGAAGAGCGGGCGCAACTCTTCATTATTCTGATAATTGTTATTGCCCACGCTGCAAACCAATTTAGCCTTTGATAATTGAGAAACTACTGTGGCCTCAAAGGGCCTATCGAATAATAATCGACGGGTGTTAGAGGTTTTTGTTTCTTACAGGGCGGCTTCAGCTGCACCTAGTGTGTGTGAGCGAGTGTTGGTTTAATGAGGAGGAGGATTGTCTTGCGCCAGATGTCTCATTATATAAATGCCTTAAGTACTGCCCCATTGTGTATTAACACAAAGCCGACTTATATATACGAGTACTTTTTACTGTAAAACAATTGACTACACTCAAAACTTTTTGTAATATTTTTCTATATGTTTTAGATGAAGGTTGCCTATGCAATGTACCGAATCGTAATCGTAAGCTAAAGAAGTGTAAGTAGTTCTATGTGAATTTTTATTAGTAATTCTTGTAACAACAGTAGATTTGTTCTGTGGTCGTTGTCTTTGTGGTTTCTGTATCATAGATAATCTACGTACGTGTCCCTGTCCAAAATTGTTTTTATCTGATACGTGTATCTCTGCTCAAATGTCTGTTTTCAGCGCACGCATAGGCATAGCTTTCATCCAAAATTTATTGAAAAACCTTGAGGTTGACCACTAGCGAGGTATATAGTTCCTACGTTGATTTAGTAAGGTAGGAACTTCATACCGTGCTCTTGGATCAATCTGATTTCGTCATCAAAATGGAACAGCGAGCAACAAACCAGCACTTACAATGTAAAAACTTCATGTGTAAGTAGGTAGAAAGAACATTCTAGTAAAAAATTGCTGAACGTACACTCCGCATTAAATAAGATTGCATCAACTAACAGCTAAGATCTCGTCAGATGCTAATATCGAAGTACTTCTGCGTGTTCTTATGCACGTCCAACTCGTAACAGTTTGTTTTTAAGTTAATTAAATAATTCAACTCACTATGGATGTTACGGACGTTAATGTTATTTACATATTATAAAAGATACGGCTTCAATAAAAAAAAACGTAAGTCTGCATAAATACAATTGCTTTCTTTACGAACCTCAATGTGGAAGGTTCAGAGTTAAAATAATGTAAGCTCGGCCAATCAAAGCATTCCTGGGTTCGCGGAATACGCGCCAGCATTCTTTGTTTGTTCTTAATTATTTGTAATTAACTGATAATTAATAAATGCTATCTCGGGCATTAACATATTTAACGATAAAATGGATCCTGTTGATATAAATCATTTCATGCGGGGAGCAGCAAGGCGGTCTTTTCAGCGTACGCTGAGTTAATTAAGAAATTATTGTCTTTACATAACTATGTACATTTGCGTTCTAGGTTGTCAGCGTAATGATCGGGGTTTATTGGAAATTGTTGCAAGTCTGACGGCTTTGACAAGTTAATAAAATAATTTGCATGCAATTTATTGGCACTGAATGGAGCAAATTTACCGCGGATAGTAATTAGCCACGACTTTGTTACTTAAGTACGTTAAGACTATCTTTATCCTGTATATATCTTCAGTAAATAAGGTTTTTGACTTCAATCAATGTTGTTCCACAACATTTATATATTTATTCTAGAAGCACTTTCTTTACCTAAAATAAAATTTTATATTTACTTAAACATTGTACAGGTACATAACAACTACATACGTAGGTACAAATATTAATAATTCATACCGTAGGTTAAAAATGCCTACAGAAAGTTTGTAATAGTTACAATATGAAACTAATAGTGCAACTAGGCACTATAAATTTAAAAAGTAAACGGCCGATAGATAATTGGCGCAATCGGCGAGGTGATACGGGATAATGCGGCCTCGATGGCCACACCACTTTAAATTTATAGCAATGGAACCTTATGCTAAGCAATCCATTAAAATAGTAACTAGGGGCAATCCATCACATCCATAATAAGGCATAATGTGATTTTTGATTTATACCCTCCTTCCTCCGGGTGATTATTATGCAGTAATTAATAAGGAAAATCTAATTATATCGGGCGCAGAGCGTTCGAATCCACAGTCGTAAACAATTCGGAAGGAGAGAATTTATATGCACTTTGAGAAATAGGTCTCTAATGCCCAGCTGCACGGGAAATTTACATTAAAACAATGCGATACCATCAGTTAATAACATTCTTAACACGTTAAGAAGACATTTTTCTATGAATTTAAACTACCTGGAGGGAAAGTTTATTTGAAATTTATTAGAGACTGTAATTTGGCCCAACGCAACACGACCAGTTAAATAATAATTTTTAGAGGTAGTTTTACAATCGAGTTTGGGCTCATATACATAATTTTATAATAACAGGCTTATTAGGTATTAAAATAGGATTTTTAACACGTTTAAGAACGTTATACTGCTACAACTTTATTACATTACTCTGGAATGCATCAATTACTTGTTTAGTGTCCACGCCAGCGGCAGTTATCGCATGCAAATGGTAAAAATTTTTCAAAGTGACACATTGTCTAATCTCGTGCACTAATTAACTCAAGATACTATTTTTTGTTCAACTGGCAGCTGTACCAAGATATGACACACTATTTATAATTACTTTTGTATGAATTAATTAATGCCTAACGCAATTTATAAATGACTAGAAGCTATAATACGATACAAAGTTGATAATTAGAAGAGGAACGACGTCGGTCTTTGAGACGCGAAAGTTAAGATTTTTTTCATTTTCTTCTTCTAATTACTTCAGCACAGTTTCTAATTAAAGAATGTTTAGTAGGGTTGTGACTAAAAGAATGTGCTTTAATATTTGTCGACCGATTACGTTATTCCATCAACAAGAATTCACAGCAAATAACTGACTTAACAAGCAAGTTAAGTGCATTATACTAATAAGTGTACGGAGTAATTGTTGTAAGGTAATCGATAAATAATTATATTAGTCATAATTGTTTCAGGCACAATTTTACATGACTCACTTATTTAAATAAATACGCAATTCTGTCTTTTCCAACTAATTAATTGGCTGCCTGACGCCGAGGGGGGAAAACCATTGCTTACTTTAATATATCATAAAACTCCGAAGCCATTGTAAACATATTGATAATTTGCATTCCTGCTGCAACATCGCGGCCATCATAACGAGGATTTCCAAGGCCGCCTTAATTAAAGCTATTTCACTAGAGAAGAGCCAGTTTTTACTCGTCCAAGTGTCCTCATAAGGCACTCTTAATCTTCACTCTTCATCTTCTTCTGGAGGTTTAAAACAAATATGTGCCGTCTAATCTTAGAGTGGTTTCATATTATTGCCCCATTACTACCTGCTGGTATGCTTCTTAGTTCTTTAGTCTTGGTCTTTTGTTTTATGTAAAACAATAGAAAGCACTCGCTACAAATCCAACCTGTGCAAAACATCGGCGTGTAAAGTATCATGTAAAGAAATTGGTTGTATATAAAATATAGTTCTTAAAATTTGCTACGGTACTTAAGGTTAAAGAGGGAACTACTTTATTGCAAGCGAATCTCATTAGATTTAGAGCACGTATTTAATGAAGTAATTCTCTACGCCTGCTGATTTTGTTCTTTAATTTTTAATCGGTTTTCTTGATTCGCCTCTTTTTCTCTGAGTACACATAAAGCAATTCCTCATTGTTCGCTACTTTTGCTTAAGATTTTACCTATGTTTTTTACACATCATTAAGGCGTCGGTCAGCATTTGAAAAGGATATCGCCAATTATAATGATTACTGCCAACGTTGCCATTTAGAGGCGAGTATTTCGCATGTCATAGTTACCATGTTTTCTTATAATATCAATGACAGGTAATATATAGGAAAGTAGGTAAAATGCAAAGTTCAATGAGCGTGCACCAATGTTTGTACATTTAATACTTCAGAGCATGAATTAATGAGACACATTGACATTTGATACTTGTTAGAATGAATAATGTAGTTTATAATTCGAAAAAACCTTACATGCTCGCAGGTCCATCATGTGGATATCCTTTTACAAAATAATTTATGTTGGCTCATTGAATTACCTTTCTATTTAATTCAACACGGGTAGTTAAAAGCTGCTTGACTTTTGTGCACCTAGAGCCAACAGGTGCTATCATTGCTTTCTACCTCTATTCTATACGGCATTGTTTATTTATACACAAAAATTTCCATTGTGCAGCATGTATTTGAGAGAATTCTGCTTAATATCGCTGGAAATACTGGAAGAATAAGTAATAAGTATACCTACCTTATTTATTAGAATATTATTACAGTTGGAATACGTTAACTTTATGATAGAGTGATATAGATATTTGAGTGAAAAGTGCTCTAATTGCTATACATATGTACAAAAATACGTAATATGTATCTTTTTTTTATATAGGAAGATAAAATGAAAATCAAGAGTAGAAGCGCTGCTTCGCATGAATCTTTGATTTAGTAGGCAATTTAAATCGACTTATCTCTACCTGACACATCACAATACGTATTCATCGGCCGCGGATTTCTATGCTTGTTCCATGTTACAATATTACACGTCTTCGGAGGCCTTTATCCCATTATCTTATTTCGATTACTTCGTCTCGCGTGTGTATATCCCGGGATTCACCTTAAATGTACGGCCATATATTAGTTTCTCTTTGTTTAAAATCGAGCAGAGCCTTTGGAGCTCCAAAGAAGCGAATTGATGTTGCTTTGAAGAGAATGCACATAAATAAGTGTACGCCAAAAACATGTTTAAAAAGAATATCAACATAAAGATAAGATATTTTAAAGAAAATTGTTTGAAGAAAAGGTTTTGTTGGCCAAATTGGGTTGTTATGCCACCACACGGTGAGTAACTTTAACTTATATGTCTACACGAAACATGACACGTATTACTCACGATAACGTTTATTATCCGTGCATTTATTTGTTGATTTGGTTACTCATCCATGTAAATTTCGTTGGGCTTAACGACAACGCCAACCTTCGTTTGTGCCATCGCAATTAAAGTAATCACAATTCCACATGCAACTAACTGCCTCCTTATTATTATTGTGTGCAATAATAAAAATAATTCCTGCGCATGCAGACATAAAAACAATTATAAATTGTTTGAATGTTTAAGGCTTCCGCTCGTTACAGAGTTCGAATTGAATGCGGCGGAAATGAAACAAATAAATCGAGGTACAGGAGAAAGGCTAAAAAATGGACCAACCCTTCGATGACAGGCCATTACAAACGCTTAGTCTAATTATATGCATATTTGCTGCTTTAACTACCTCGTTGTAGATGCGTGTAGCAAAATTAAGGCGAAGGTATTATTTGCCAGCGCACCTATATTTATAAAGGTGAATAAACGTACGTTGGGGGACCCCAATCTGCACCTCTAGGTACTTATATTTTTGTAACTACCTTTTTCGAAATGTGATTTTCATCGTTGGAGAAATTTCATATATATCTTTTGAGAGGATTATACCTACTCCTTTCAGTTAATTACTGTCTTTTTTTGGTACATATTATCTTAACTATAGATATTTATCAAGAAGAGTTGTATAATTTAAAAAAAAAGTTTTTCAAAAGTAGGTACTGTATGGTTACATCAAAGTATCAACATTTATCCGAAATTACTGTTCTTACGCACGTGCAGACGCACAACTCATTGACCATCAACAGTCAGCTCATATCTCAAACAAAAAGATAATTGGTCACCCCAGAGGCCAAAAGATATCCTATTTCAGCACACGGGCAATTGACTCGTATTCATTAAAGCGATCTCAAAGGTAATTACAAGTTACGGTCAAAGGTACACAGAGGATCGGCCAGCCGCCAATAGGAATTACATTTGAAAATATTTGTAATGACCTGTCAATTTAACTTATGATTATTGCGAACGTAATGAAACATAAAATGGAAACTAATGATGGAGAGTGTAGAATGTGAATAGGAAGTGCAGTGCGAGCTCGTCCCATATCCAAGGAGGAAGAGGAAAGTCCGCGCCTATTAAAAATCGACCTTATAAGTGCCCACACCTAACTTACAATTAATGTATGCATGAGGCGAATTTCATAAGGCGTAGTGTGAGAATCGGAATGGCCGCTCCAAACCGAGGAAAATTTATGGTTGCCGCGAAATAGGACTTTCTTCATTAAAATAACAGAACGAAAATAATGTAATATTAAATTACTGGCGGCTTAATTTTTAACAATGCTGAGGTTCGTTGAACATGAGATATTGTATGGAAATAGGATTGGCCCGCCATAAAATTTTTAAATTTATTTATGCTTTGGAAGTAAGGAGTGAAACATCGTTAAATCGACCATAAATAAAATTATGAATGAACAATAATAAGCGTTTAAATAAAAAGATTGTGAACACAAGAAGCGTTACATTGGCACAATTGGCGGAGGCGCACCATCAAAAGGCTTCCTTTCTTAATCCACTTCAACATCAGAACTACCGTACCTGCATAATAAATTTTAATACATTAATGCAAATTGCAGACTTTCAAAATCGTATTAAACCTAATTCATGATAACTGGTGTCAATTCCGGCTGGTGTGTTTAATTGTGAAATAAGCTAAGGCGGCTTTGAAATGACACACTATAACCGCCTATTACCACTGTAGTTATCAATTACCACTGTAGTTATCAATTACCACTGTAATTATCAATTACAGCCCTTGTAATAAACGAACACCTTGCTAAAATTACACCTCTTTGATTGATATAGTCACACAGAAGAAGTTTTGGGTAGATGCATATCAAATTTTTGCAATTTAGTTTCTACATTTGATTAGACAGGCAGCTAAGGCAATTGATGAAAAATAATGGTAGGCACCATAACAAAATTTGTATTCAGAAAGCGTACCTCCGCATTACGCCGAGATTACCGAGCATTTAACATTATAATTTAAAATTAATTCCGCGGGAAACTAGACTCCGAGCAAGAGTGTAAATCTGTCATGATGCAAATGCCCAGTTAATATTTAATATAACGAGACGGAATTGTATACATTACTTTAATAAATATATCTGACGATTAATTACGCATGCAATTGTATAATCATCTCTGGGGATTATTAGTTCGGATCATGTTAACTTAACGAGCTACCTGAGTTACAAGAAAAATGGGCGTGAGAGGCATCCGTCAAAAGCGTCATAATGCATATCTTTTGCAACATGACTTTTCTTCATTTTGCCCTGGGACCTTTTATGGCGTGCAGAAAATATGCGCAGCTTAGGCTTATCTCACCGTCATCTTTAATACAGAGCCGTTTTAATCTCGCGTAGTCCTATTGTAATTTAATTTTAAATAAATGGAGCTGTTCTATATGAAACTATCAACCGACTTTCATTTTAATGTAAAATCATTTTTAGTTAAATGTAACGTCTATTACCCAAGTACATAAACACAGATTCCATAAATGCATGAGTGCCTTCGAGCATCCTGATTCTTAACTAGCGATCATTAAATAACGGCTAAGAACCATTAAAAAGATTCTAAGTGGGACATATGAATTATTCCGACGTCATAATTGCAGTTTTTTTATTGTTAATGTTGGATTAAAACCCTTAATGCCACCAATCATGTCGTTGGCATTACTGCACGTAACTTATAGGTAGTTTACTTTTAATACACTTAAATATATACCATTCTCTCGTATATTGCTTTGCACGAGTGATAACGCTGATTATATATGCTTTAAAGTACAAAACTTACCTAACAATAATATAAGACACTAAGTAAATGTTAAGGAATTGCTGTTATAAAGCTATGTACTCAATTGTGCTGAATTAATTGAGTGTTCATGTTCAAATATGTGGAAACTACAATGAAAATTTCGTTATTACAATAAGTTTATTTAAGCAATAGACATAGTATCCGTGTCATAAAATAAAAACTGCATTAATAATGAATAGTGCTAGCCGTACCTATATGTACCTATAAGTTATTTTTATTTTTTTTTTATTAATCAAAATTGTCCTGATGAGGATTTACATTTAATGTGTGTAATGTCAAAGAATAAAATATTTGTACAACCCCATTAGTATTAGGCAACTAAATGGTGTATGTATTGTTATCCGTATCTGGATGAAAAATTTTTTGGATTAATAAAAGGCACAGTTCCTGGTCATATTTATTTCTTACTAGGCGACGGGTTTCGTCGTTTCCGACATCTTCAGGCCACTACAAAATTACAGTATCATCACATTCTGTTTTTTGGGCATCGTCTTGTTAAAAGATCGTTCAAAAATTATCAGTTCAAACAAAATTACAAAGAATTACGAAATTTGAAATTTCTTATTAAAAACATGCACACATCTCTGTCTTATTATAAATTATGAATCTATATAAATTGAAAAATCTTACATGTAGTCATTATGAGGGCAAGCTCTGAATGTAACATTAAATTTTCTTTAAATCTTGAGATAAAGTCGTGTAAAAACTGATAAAAGCGAACCAGATAATTTTGTTTGAACTGATAATTTTTGAATGATCTTTTGACAAGACGATGCCCAAAAAACAGAATGTGATGATACTGTAATTTTGTAGAGGCCTGAGGATGTCGCAAACGACGAAACCGGTCGCCTAGTGAGATATAAATATCTTCAGGAACTGTAAATGGTGTATATTTTATTCTTTGGCCGACTGTACCGTGGTGCTTCGTGTCGGTCAACGTACGTAATATTTTTGATTACGCTCTTTGAATAATTGCTAATGTAGCCCTACCACAATTTTAAAGCGTAGGCCCAAATTGGTATAATTATTGTTTAGTACCCATAGCAATATTTTATTTTCAAGAGGTTTTTTTGAGTTCATACCCAATAACCGATGTTTTTTTTATGGTAAATTAGTAACAAAAAAATGTTGATTTATTATTTCATATTATTGCTTTATATTACATACTTTCTTTGGGCTATATTAAGAACCGGGGCTTAAATTGATAGTCCCTACAAACTTGTATACTACTATTAAATAAATGGTTGCTGATTTTGCGTTTTCACCTTGCATGTGTTTTCTTTTGCCCGAATGCCCTGTCTTCTATAAATGGATTTGCATTCCACAGTAGTAAGTTTTTATCGCTAAAATTCAAAATAACATATATTGATTTTACGACCAGCTAGAACTTCTTATAACTACCGATAACTACCTACATTCAGAAAACAAGGCTTCTCGTATTCAAGCCAGTGAAATTACCTCTCATTACCCAGTATTGCCTATAAACGTACCTAAAGGTAAAGCCTATAAACATTGTACAAACTAGGTAGATGTATTAATCATCACGTTGAAGAAATTGGTGCACGTGAACTGTAAACCTGATACAATCTCTCATTTAGGATCGCTATTTAGATATACATATACTGTGTACTTAGTAAATACTTTTGGCATACGTATGTAGCCTTAAGCTTTAAAAAAATATGAATCTAGTTAACGAAAATTTACATTACAAACCTGCAAAATTATTAGCGGAAAGTACAGAAATACACACAACCGCAAAAATAGTGACAACTGCAAAAATAGTACAGGTCTCAAAAATGTATGCAACCTTACGTCAGAATCTTATTCAGCGCTGCAGCTATGTAGTTGGCAAAACAGAGTTTTGGCATATAAGCGTCGATTTATTTAAGACTTCATAGACAAAATTTTATTTTTGGAGCCGCCGGGACGAGGAACACCTGTAGTCGTTGCGGAAATTATTTTGTCACAATGCAAACAATTACACAGGTTTTGCTCGATTTTCGGACATCAAAGAGCTCATTACATTATATTGCATAAATATATAACTAATTTAGTTTAAAGTAGAGCAAAATTTTCTTGCCAGTGCAATGGACGATCTCTTATGTGTGCTGTATGTGTACATACATTTACACAATTTACTGTTATCTATTTTGGCAAACCCTCGTACGATCTGCAAAAGTTCATTATTTGTCTGGCGTTTGCCCAAAACTAATCCGCAAATTCTTTTTGTATGTTGAGGCATTATAAAGGCCCATCCCCCAAAATTGGAAAAATTTCTCTTTTATTGCAAACAAATATTTCCGATTTACATCCTGCCTTGTTCATATTCGTATACACAACAAATTTATCAGTTTTAAACGGACGCTATCTTAGCGCCATAAATAAATGTGCTTTATAAATGTAGGTATACAGATCCTGTTGAGGATTAGATTCTTATTAAGGTCATTTAAGGCAGGACTATGTGTGGCCAAATACGGTTCAGCTATTTGTGGGCGAGTTCACCCCCACAATTGCATTTGCAATTCAGTCACGAATAAACTTTATAATTTATTTCGAAGTGCATGATTGTTACCGAGTCGGACAGTTTATGGTTGCAGTGACCAGATCACGATAGAAGATAATTACTCATAAAAGCATGTTTATTGTTGCAGACATATCCTTTTGTTTCTTATTTATACTGCATTGGCCAATGCAATGCTCGCGCTTTTAGAAAGGAAAAAGCCAATTATTTTAATAGCTTTTGTATGTTGCGAATAAAATTATTTTACTGCAATAACAACCGGCCACTCGATTAAGAGATACAGATAGACGTCTTGGATTGGTATGTCGCCCCTTTATGGAAATTAATTACCTTTGACACGTGACAATTGCAATGTGTAAATGCACTCATACAACTTTAGGTCTGCCAGTTAATAACACCGTATGCCTCTTTTATTTTTGTACCACAAGAGCAGTGTAAAAAGCTGCGGACACAAGGTAAGCATACATTATTTTTAATTAGCCCTCAACACACCACCGCACCGTCCAATTGGTCAGTGCCTTGTCTTCGTGTAAAGGGGTTGCTTCAGCGCTATCTAGATGACTACCGTAATTTATTGACACATTCTGTCGTTTATCTGGGCGACTTTCACAAATGGTAGATTTTGGAGGCATTTTTCAGTTCGTTATCTAAGTATGTAAATATCGTTCCTTTGAAGCATGAAAAGAATATAAAGTGGACCCTTGCACCGCCTCCCATTGCGGGATTAAAAATGGCCCTGTTGACTTGTTTAGATGCGAGAGAGATATTTAGGTAATTTATTAAAATTCTTTAATTATACGCAGAGGACCTTTTCTTGGTTCTCGAGTTCCTTAAGAACAATACAGTTTGTTCTATTTATAACTACCAATAAGTTTTACAAAAGTTACCGTGTTAATATTTTACATCACATACGTTTGCGTGCGTTAAATGTATACGTACCCGCCTAATAATTCATCCACATAAATTATGAATTTTTCTCGAGGGGACCACTTGGTGAGATGTCGCCATGTTAAGGAGCCACATATTTTTCCCGAACGCGGGATAATTGACCAATTATTCAAAACGTAGACAAATAAGAATATTTATACTCGTAATGTTAATATTCCCCGAAAGAGCGCCAATTTGAATATCATTCTCGAAAAACCTGTAGCTCTGCAACATCTGCTCTTGTGGGCAATAATTTTATATTTCTTCAAAATAAAAGCCGTTTCCACTTAAACGACACCATCCTTCTTGTTATGCCGCAGGGACGTGCGATTTCTAGGTTTATGCGCAAGTGTGTTCGATTCAATTAATTTAAATCAGTGCTAAAATCACGCATGGGCTGTGTATATGTAATAAGAGATGCCTAGGCTTGTGTAGAAACGTACACATAACCCCCATAAATCATTAACGCGATCGTAGTCTTGACTTAATCTGCTTGATTAAGAAATGTAGAAATCGGGCATTTTTAATACCGCTTTTTTAGCGCTGATTTTCCGTGTAAATTTGCTTTAGTAAACTAGGTATGCATAGGTGAGTTTGCTTATTCTATTTGTATTTTAAACATCCTGTTGCATGATATGGTAGTGCGATTGGATAAATGGATTTCCAATGTTTGAATGAAATAAAGGCAGTATAATAAAATTAAAGCTTTATAAATAGTGAAATAGGAGTGAGATAACGAAATTAGCATTCATCTAATTAGGCGTGAAATTATCGCGTTCACCAAAGGACGCGCTCTTTGAGAGCAAAGATTAATCGCTTAGTGGTTAAAGATTAATAAACATCATCTATCTACAGTTACTTTTTATTGGAGAGTATCTTTAACGTGAATTTGTGCATAATTACGACGTTACTTACATCCTGTCATTAGGCACCTATAACATAATAAATAAGAGGAATATTTTGCCATTGAAGGTGACTACCTCTTTAGGGAAAACAAATTGCACAAGTGTAGTATAGACGTAATTGCATTTATTTCGTAATATTATTTATTATTCAATGTCGAAAAATTTATTATATTTCAATGCAATAGTGTTGGGTTTGGAGCACTTTAAGAGCGAAGCGCAAACTACATAGTGGTAAATGGATTTGTGCCGTTGATAAAAGAATTGTGCGAAATCCTTTTATTCCAGAATCTAAGAGGAGTTTCGCGAAGAAGAGCCGATTTGGAAGCATATTAAATACGGAGCTATTTATAAAATAAACAAATTTTCTATACCTTAAGATGTCATCGTTCGGTCTGAGCGCGGAGCCTATCTGAAATTCGATTACATTTCAGATATGCAGTATATTTTCCAGTTGGAGAGTTCACTTATTGATAGTGGTTTGGCGACGGATGTTTTGCGATCGGCGACAGGAAAACGAATGTTTAGTTTATCCGCCCCTGGGTAATTCGATTATTGGCGCACTTTAGGGAATGGAACATTTCGTTTTTCGAACGGTTCACTTAAGGAGAACTCGGTTCCGAACTCTTTTTCTCTTTCTGCCCTGCAATCCTGCGTCGGCGGTCTCCTCTTGCCGATATTGCCTCGTCTTCATTTTATACGTTTTATTTCTTGTTTACCGAACGCTCCAAGACGGAGGTATTGGCGCCCCAGGCGCGAAATTTAAATCCCTGGTTTTGTCTTTAATGTCACTCCAGCATCATCTATTATTTAATTTTGCACATCTGTTAAAAATGTACCTACAGTATAATGTAAAATGTACGCACTGGCCTAAAAAACATTTGCTTAAATTAATATTTGACATTATTAGTAGGCAATTTATTTTAACGTTTTTCTCTTGATTTGACCACTTTCTTGTTCCCATATCTCAAAATCTACGTCGGGATAAAAAAAATGTTGCCCAATGAGAAGGTCATCGCTGCCTTGGAAGGTATAGTGACTTAATAAAAACAAATTAGACCACCGAGGGACTAAGCGTTAGTAGTTCCAATGAGACTATGTGGAGAAATGAAACAGAATTTTTCAGAACATGAGTAATTATACATAAATACAGGGTTATCATAAAGTCTTGTTACATAAAAAATTGGAATTTAGAAGATGTGCCGCTTTATAAATTATGATCCGAACTATAGTTCGGTTGAGTTCGATTGTCAAATTCTCCTCGGTAATGTTTGGCGACGACTTGGTCGTATATTCAAATGTCCCGCAAAAAAAAACTACTATTTGATTGGATAACATCTGTTCGGATGTTTGTTGTCATTTGTTGTTCTGTCGGACAAGTGTCGTTTCTAACCTAAACGTCTCGCGTCGTCTGGGGTGCTACTCACGTTTATGAGAAAATTTAATTGGTTTACCTATATTATATGCATTAGTAAGTACAGTCAAGAGCAAATTAAATGTCCGCTTGTTTACTCGAGTCGCGCTTAGCTTGTGACCGTGCGGGAGCGATCGTTGCTTGATGATCAAATATTGTGGCCTTTTAGACAACAGCTCAAGCATAAATTAATAAGTTTTTTTGTATTTTTCATCCCATTACATTAGTTTGAAATATATGCTACATATTCCACAATTATTAGCTGGTTTGAAG
>JAWQRP010001357.1:0-19590 GCA_033557875.1 Quadriops clusia | reverse complement strand
TCCAGGGCGAGTACCCCAAAAATATTTCTTAGCTGACATCGCATGGCGCCTCCACGGCAGTGTGCAAAATTTCAGGTAAATCGACCGAGTCACTTTTGAGATTTGCTGATGAATCAGTGAGTGAGTGGGATTTGGATTTTATTAATATAGATAGTTTTCTTTCGCTTTCTTTCTCTTCCTGGTTTTCTGACTCGTTGTTGTTGTAGTTGTGGTACATTTTATGTAATCTCTAGAACAGCACTTACCAGGAATGGATACCCTCCATCGCTCATTCAAAACATTGTAAAAGAGAGATTACATAAAATATACCACAACTACAACAACAACCAGTCAGAAACCAGGAAGATAAAGAAAGCGAAAAAAAACTACACGGTATATACAGGACTCGTCTCCCTCTGTAAATAACATCTTTAAGCCTTTCAATTGTTGCCTCGCCTACAGGAACGAAAACAGTCTGAAAAATCAAGTTTTTTTCAAAATTAAAGAGCAATAGTGCGAAAGAAAACCAGATGCATGTTGTATACAAGGTTAATTGCGCGAACTGTCCTGGTACTTATATTGGACAATCCAAGAGACATCTCAGCAACCGGATAAGGGAACACAAATATAGCCTAAGAAGTGACGCGAATCCAAACAGTACAGCACTAAAGAAGCATGTTTTGGAGAGTGGACACTCTTTCAACTTTGAAGATGTATCTATTCTAGCCAAAGAGAGAAACGACAAAGCCAGCCAGAGAGAGAAACGACAAAGCCAGACAAATCAAGGAGATGATCCAAATCAAACTGCACCAGGACACAGCCGTAAACGATCGCAGAGATGTGAGAGACCTCAGTTGTATTTATAATTCGCTTTTATTCAACTCATAACCTAAATATTTGTTTATTTATTTAAATTGTCATAGTCAGCTGTTTGTTACCTGTCAGCCCTCAGCAACAAAAGCAGGTTTCTGTAATGTTTCTTCAATAATCCAAACTATAGATGACAATACTCTCAATCTTGACGTCGATACGGAGAACTTTGTTCCGCATTGAAAATTGAATTAGTTCCAATCAGAATGTAGTCCGCTAAGCTAAGAAATTTTAGAATAGTTATAAATAGTATATCTTAAGATAATGTTAATTTAAATTTAGGTATGTATGAAAAGATTTAATTACCACAGTACATTTCAATGATGACAAAATTTTTTTTACAGAATATATGTATAATTTTAATTGCCGAAGAAAGGGCAAATCCGTTCCGAAACGTCCGGACATGAAAAAGGAATTAAAATAAATTTCAATTTTTAAACATTTTTAAAAAACCAAAGAAAGGAAAAAACCTAATAAAAATTTATAAATTATTATTTTTTTATAAATTAGCAATATCCTATTGTGAGGCTTGTTATTAGATTCCACGACGCACATCCGTGCTAAGTTGGCACCCCTGGAGGGCGAGAGGGGGTTTGCGGCGTGCAGCCGACCTAAAAAGCGACCTAGATAAAATTAAGTCGAGTATTAATAATCGTGCGTTCTACCGGAAAATTTTCTACATTTTACAAATCATCAAGTATTAATGCGGAAATTGGGCCTGACACGGGACCTCGGCTCGGCCGACCCTCTGACGCAGCTGACTAAATTTATAAATATATGAGATGGGTCAGGGACACACCGCAACGCTTAAAATTTATTAAAGGCCAAGGGGGGAGGGCGCTTTTAATATGCCGCTTTTGCCGGAATGAATAATTTTATTTTGCTCGCATTTCTTGGAAGTAAACATTCGTGTTTTCCTCCGTTCATTTTTGTACGTTTCTTCTTGTCTTCGTTAATTCCATTTTCCTTGATATTACTTTTATTATTATTTTATTCCTCATACTCATTATTATTTTATTCCTCATTTACATTATTATTTTATTCCTCATTTTCATTATTGTTTTATTCCTCATGTTCATTATTGTTTTATTCCTCATTTTCATTATTGTTTTATTCCTCATTTTCATTATTATTTTATTCCTCATTTTCGTTATTATTTTATTCCTCATTTTCATTATTATTTTATTATTATTTCATTGAAGTGCGTAAGATTAGAGGTAAATACAATCTCTCAAATTTTTATTTTATGAAATTTTAACCGTTAAAACGATGTAGTAACCAAAAAAGCGGCAAATGCAGCAGCGCCAACTTCGCCAGACGTTAATTAAATTATATCCTTGCGTGCAGCGTAAGCCGTTAATCCCACCCTGTGCATCAGGGTGGATTTATTTCAATGCAAACCGTACGCGGTTAAAGGCCACCCAAGACATTAATAGATTATTATTCGAGCGGGGGCAATAATAGGGAGCTAGGTATCATATTCCGACATTCGTTTGCGTTGGGACCAAAGGCGCCCCGGATGCCAAATGGGGTGTTAAGATTAGCATTTTTAAATTTTCTTTATTCCCGCGACTCTTTGTTTACGCAAGATTGAATTCCAGAGCGGCTTTCGCTCCGAATTAATAGCTAAAATTACCGGGGTAACCATCAGGTATTACAAGGGCGCATTAATTCTGATTCCCTATTCCTAGGGCGGTTTTATCTTTTGTACTTTGGTGAAGATGTTGTTTATTGACGACGTTGCGCTGATTAGTAGGCGAGGATTGTAAAACGAATTTGTTAAATAAAAAATCATAAAAATAAAGTATAAATAATAAAAATAAAGTATAGATAATAAAAATAAAGTACAAATAATAAAAATAAAGTATAAATAATAAAAATAAAGTATAAATAATAAAAATAAAGTATAAATAATAAAAATAAGGTGTAGAGGTTTTCACTGCAGAAGAATAAATATGGGTGTTGAATTTTAAATAAATCGACTATGTTGAATATACAAGATCTTTCTACATTACTTCTCTCTGTGTAAGCATGAACTGTACATCAGTAGAGGTCGGAATAAATCCCGTGATAATTAATAGAACGGTTTACGCATCCTCACAAGTAGACGTGTGTAAAACTTTGAAGCTGGCTCATTATTTACAAGCTAATGAGTTAATACCCTGTGAGGGTATTTAAACCAGCAGGCTGGTAGATGGGGAATGGGTTTTGGGGGATGTTGGGGGGTGGCGAGATTTCAAGGGTGGCGTATTTTCAGAAGTGGCGGGTTTCCAGGGGTGGTGGGGTTTCAGGGGTGGTGGGTTTCAGAGGTGGTGGGGTTTCAGGGGCGGCAGGGCAAGGGTTCCCATCTCGCAGAGTGCGCATCAGATATCAAAAACATTATAACCAAAATAGATTACATTAATTATCTCTTCACGCCATCTTCTCTTGAGGAAATTAATAAAATAATCTCCTTACCCGAAAGCTTGTCGCTAAATTGGCCTGTATTAGGACGACGCCCGGAATTAAAAAAGAATTATATTAAATTATTAAGGGGTAGGGCCAGATTTGCCCAAATTTAATTAATCTGCTTTCGGAGCTCCATTGTAATCAGTCAGATTACCTTGGCGGGACAGTCTTCCAGGAGGATAATATTCCCGCTAATTCGTTATTTTATTAGCATTATTATAATTGAGTTTGCGTTAACGTTTCCTTGTTTTCGCAATAAGCACTTAAATGGTTGTGTGCGATTCATTTCACGTCTACTTGAAGAAAAATAATTATTTTCAATTAAGTTGTGGACGCGCTAACAACTTCGCTGTCGATTTATTTCTTTAAGTTAAACGCTCGATCGGAAGTCAATAGAAAATGGAAAATTAAAGGGCCGCGTGGCTCGGACGGACGTTATTGAATTATTAAAACACATTACGCGATATCATCAGGCCATAAATTAGATGAATATTTTCTCGTTCTGAATATCTTCCAAGAGCCAATCGCTCAAATGGAAGGGCGCTGAGTCAGCCTTTGTGCGCAAATTGCAGGATTCCTCTACTTTGATATGTAGGTACTATTATTAGTATTAGTATTATTATAAGTATTATTATTATTCTTCTAACTAATTTAGTAACATCCAATAATTGAAAGTAATAAAACTTTTTCAAATTTACGTTTAGTCATAAATACTAAACTCGACGCATGCATTAGAAATAAAATACATCCCCTGGGAGAGGGTTGGGAGGCATCGGGGCTTTTCCGAGGCTCTAATCGAATTACTTATCCACTTTAACGGCGCGGTCGTGTTCAAGCTGATTATGCGGTCCTGCGACATGGATTTCTGACAACAGATGGAGCCACCGTGCGCGCTCCGCACTCACCTACGTCGGTCAAGCTTTAATCTGAATATTAGTTGGCAGTAATTAGCAGGCCGTGTTTTATCCATTGGCAGCTTTGTTAGGCTCCAAAGCATAAATAGCAGGGTGTATAATTGCCAATGACGAGCGGTCAGAGCCGCCCCCTTGCCCCTCACACCTTTCTCCTACCCACTCCAATTCTATTCCCCCCTTCCTCTCACCCCTGTCCTTAAACATCTTTCACATACACACACACACACACACACCCTCGCAAAACCTTGTTTCCAACCCTAAAACCGTTTTCCAACCCTAAAATCTCTTTCCAACCCTAAAACCTCTTTCCAACCCTAAAACCTCGTTCCAACCCTAAAACCTCTTTCCAACCCTAAAACCTCTTTCCAACCCTAAAACCTCCATTCCACCACAAAACCTCCACTCCACCCCAAACCCTCTTTCCCATGCTTCACACACCCCCCACCACCTGTTTAAATATTCAGGTTTGCTTGTCAGCAAACAGGGTAATAAAGTTAGCCCGAAAACAGATCTGCCCCCGATAAATACACTCACAGTTTATTAATAAACTGCACCGTTGCCTTGTTTTGATTTGGTTTGGTGATTTAGTTCACGTCGGCGAACAGTGGAACGACCTTATATGATGCTATGGACATTTGGCGAAAATCGAAGAGTTAAAGAATGATTCATATTATATTAACTAAATATATGAAAAGGGACATCTATGTCTTTACTCAAACTTTGTTTATAATGGCTTATTTTGTAAGTACGCAAAACTTTCGGATTCTACTATTCTTTGAGGATATATATTTTTCTTGTTCAATGTACAAGAATAACATATATATTTTCATTTACAACTTGAAAAGTACTAAGCATATCTATTTGAAACTACAGATTTATGATATTATGAAATTTGAGCCAATTTCGTACATTACTATTCGAGATATTAGAAAACGTCCAATAATTTAGATTTTCGTTCCACTGTGCGGCGCACGCGTTAAAAATTCGTGTGTAGCGCCGACGACGTCAACGCGAAGCTGCAACGTACGAATAAGATTTTTTCATGAATCCTCGAGGATATTTGGTCGTTAGGAGACAAGAGGCACTCGTGCCCCATCGATTTTCAATTTAGTTGCATTAATATTTCGCTCTAAGAGTTAAGTGAAGTGTGTATTTAGAGGGAACTTGGAGTCATTATTATTGATGGGGTTTGCACCCTTGTAGCGGAGCGGCCGCTCCGCAGAGGCGCGCCACCCCTGGCAGAAGTCATCCCTTATTTATCCGGAACGAGAGGCCCTTCTGCGCGCCACCAGAAATATTTTACGGGAAAAGTTAAAAACGTATTTCGACTTGCACCCCTTTTTGCGCGTCCCGGCCAATCATCCGCTCCTTCTCGGGGCATTATTACGGTTACGCACACATATTGGGGTGATCAATATCATTTACGGGGCCCCGCCGGAATGGCACCCCTGCGACATGCATACGTTCAAACATATGATTTACTTCGTATTTTTTTAGTCATTTTTATTCTGCGGGCGAAACGGGGTCGTCCTATTTCAGGTTATGTGTGTTAGATCAGAATCTACTACTGTATACGTATACTTACATTTTAAGTATTATAATTATAAAATGAGATATTGTGTACATATACGAGTATATATGTATACAATTGCGATTTAAGTTTAGTAATCAATGAATTACCTAAATATAATAAATACTTACATTTAACGATGCGAATGAAATGATATTTAACTATTTTCTAATGGATAGTCACTGTTAGTCATATACTGGAACAGTTTTGTTTTCTAAACTGACAATTCTAACATGACAACAAATGACAGCCAAAAATGATCTGCAACGCTAGTGGCAAGGGTGCTTGATTCTACATATTCAGAGTGAAAACATCAAGTGACTATGCACTCCTGATAATCAAACAGCTTATGCTGACATTTTTACTTTTGTACAGGCATATCTCGCTTAGTACGGATTTAATTAACACTGATTTATTAATTTATTGTACAATGCAAGTACCGAATTCGAGATCAGTGCTTTGTTATATTATAATCAGTAGGAAAAATGAACGGAATTGGTACCTTTAGAGGATGAACTTCGCATTACTCGGAAACACAAAGATAGCGCAAAGTTTGCAATAATTGCTAGGTCTAAAACCATTATTGAGTTACTGATAAGTCAAATTGTAATGAACCTTAGCAAGTATAGAGAATTAGTAAGAATGACTGTTGTAGCAAATATGCATTTTAAATTTTTATTATTATACCAAAAAAACACTAATAAATTACTCAAAAATTCGAAAAACTATTAAATAAATATAGTAAAATGAATATTTTGAACGATTAATTATTGGGGCACCTGTCTTTCTCGCTTCGCTCGCAAGCGCTCGCGCCTTCGGCGCTCGCTTTTAATACAGTAAACTGGAGTGAGATAATTAAAGAAACTTTTTATTACGAAATTATTTCAATCAAAATTATTTTAATGAAAATTATTTTAATCAAAATTATTTTAATCAAAATTATTTTAAACAAAATAATTTTAATCAAAATTATTTTAATCAAAATTATTTTAATCAAAATTATTTTAATCAAAATTATTTTAATCAAAATTATTTTAATAAAAATTATTTTAATCAAAATTATTTTAATCAAAATTATTTTAATCAAAATTATTTTAATCAAAATTATTTTAATCAAAATTATTTTAATAAAAATTATTTGATGAAAATTAGTTGAATGAAAATTATTTTAATGAAAATTATTTTAAATGAAAATTATTTTAACCGTTAATTATTATACCGAAAAAAAAAGACAGTAATAAATTACTGAAAAATTCGAAATACCATGAAATAAAAATAAAATAAGTACATTTAATTATTGGGGCATCTGTTTTAAATGAAAATTATTTGAATAAAAATTATTTTTACCATTAATTATTATACCAAAAAAAAAAGACAGTAATAAATTACTGAAAAGTTCGAAATACCATGAAATAAAAATAAAAAAAAAGTACATTTAATTATTGGGGCATCTGTTTTAAATGAAAATTATTTGAATAAAAATTATTTTAACCATTAATTATTATACCAAAAAAAAAGACAGTAATAAATTACTGAAAAATTCGAAATACCATGAAATAAACGTAGCAAAAAGGAATATTTTGAACAATTAATTATTGGGGCACCTGTCTTGCTCGTTTCGCTCGCTTTCAATACAGTAAACTGGAGTGAGATAATTAAAGAAACTTTTTATTACGAAATTATTTTAATGAAAATTTTTTAATGAATATTATTTTAATAAAAATTATTTGAATGAAATTTAATTTAACCATTAATTATTATTATTATACAAAAAAAAAGGCAGTAATAAATTACTCAAAAATTCAAAAAACAATGAAATAAACATAGTAAAGTGAATATTTTGAACCATTCATTATTGGGGCATCTGTCTTTCTCGTTTCTCTTGCATGCGCTCGCGCCTTCGGCGCTCGCTCTTAATACAGTAAACTGGAGTGAGATAATTAAAGAAACTTTTTATTACGAAATTATTTGTATGGAAATTATTTAAATGAAAATTATTTTAAACATTTCTTATTATACTAAAAAAGACATTAATAAATTATGAAATGTAAAGTTCCCCAGGTCAAGATGATATATGATGAATTAGTAGAAATAAAAATTCTTGGTACTTTCTTGACAATTTTTAATTGTTTAATACTGACTACAAAGGCCTGAAGAAGCCACGAATTAATGGCGAAACCGGTCGCCTTGCGAACAATTAAAAATTGTCAAGAAAGTACCAAGAATTTTTATTTCTACTAATTCATCATTAATAAATTACTCAAAAATTATAAAAACTATAAAGTAAAAATGGCAAAATGTATATTTTGTACCTACATTTAGTTATTGGGACATCTGTCTTGCTCGCTTCGCTTTCAAACGCTAGCGCCCTCGGCGCTCGCTTTTAATACAGTAAACTGAATAAGAAACTTTTTATTACGAAATTATTTTATTGAAAATTATTTTAGTGAAAATTATTATAATGAAAATTATTTTAGTGAAAATTATTTTAATGAAAATTATTTTAATGAAAATTATTTTAATGAAAATTATTTTCGTGAAAATTAATTTAATGAAAATTATTTTAGTGAAAACTATTATAATGAAAATTATTTTAGTGAAAATTATTTTATTGAAAATTATTTTTATGAATATTATTTTAAATGAAAATATTTTAACCATTAATTATGATACTAAAAAAATCTGAAATTAATTACTCAAAAATTCGAAAAACCATGAAATAAACATAGTAAAGCGAATATTTTAAACAATTAATTATTGGGACATCTGTCTTGCTCGCTTCGCTCGCATTCAATACAGTAAACTGGAGTGAGATAATTACGAATTACGAAATTATTTTAATCAAAATTATTTTAGTGAAAATTATTTTAAATGAAAATTATTTTAAATGAAAATATTTTAACCATTAATTATTATACCAAAAAAAAAGACAGTAAAAATTACTGATAAATTCGAAATACTATGAAATAAACATAGCAAAAAGGAATATTTTGAACAATTAATTATTGGGGCATCTGTCTTGCTCGCTTCGTTCGCAAGCGCTCGCGCCTTCGGCGCTCCCTTTTAATACAGTCAACTGGAGTGAGATAATTAAACTTTTTATTACGAAATTATTTTAATCAAAATTATTTTAGTGAAAATTATTTTAATCAAAATTATTTTAATGAAAATTATTTTAAATGAAAATATTTTAACCACTAATTATTATAAAAAAAGACAGTAATTAATTACTCAAAAATTCGAAAAACCATGAAATAAACATAGTAAAGTGAATATTTTGAACAATTACTCATTGAGCTTTTAATACGGTAAACTAGAGTGAGATAATTAAAGAAACTTCTTACTACGTAATTATTTTAAATTGAAATTATTTGAATGAAAATTATTTTAAATAAAAATTATTTTAAATGAAAATTATTTTAAACATTTATTATTATACCAAAAAATAGACTAATAAAAGGTATGTACATACGGTATATTCAATATGAAGTAATCCCCGATCAGTGCGAATTCAAATAGTGCGACGTTTTGGCGTGACACTTTACCCGCACTAATCGAGGTATACCTATATACTTTTACTTTTGTATATTTTTACTTTTGTATATTTAATGCGTTCTTTTAAATTTGAATCGTGAATGGAAGGCAGGGGGACGGCTCGGTTTGGTTTTCCTTAAATTGCTGTGCATTTTTCAGACAAAGGAAAGCCATTAGGAGAAGAAAAGGAGGAAATAATACAAAACGGGTTTATGATAAATTATACTTACTCGCCACGGAGAAGAAATATTTAGATGTTATTTATGGCCTCCGTAATTTTGCGTATAAACTCCCTCTTTAAGGCGTTTCGCTGATGACGGCACAGGGAGAAATTCAATTCCAGGCGAAACGTTTGAGCCAAAAAAATATAGGAACTTTTCGGAAAAAATTGAAGAGTATCCGATTTAAATTAATGTTCAATATTAGGTATATAATATGTATTATCACATATGTATTATCACATATGAATCATGTACCTAAATATTATAGGCGATATTACACAGGATATTACTTATATGCACTTAAGAGGAGTAACTATTGTACTTACGTACATGCAGGCGAACATAAACACTTATTTACGTTATCTGCAATACGTAACCTTGCCTCTTCGTTAACTTATGCAAAGTTGTAATAAACCGAGGTATGCAAATAAAGCAGAACAATGCCCAGGTAAATGGCGCGGGATAAATGGGGAGGTAAGGCAGTGTGTTTATGGCGCCCGGGGATGCAAACTGTATAAGCAACCAATAATGACCTTTTGTTAACGATGTCAATGAGACGGATGGAAACCCACCCTCACCTCAGCAATCCCTTTTAATAGGAACTGCAAATTCGGGCGAACACGGTTTATCGAATTATTTGGCTCTATTCGGCTGATACCTATTAATGCGCCACTTTCCCCGACACCCCTTTTCCTGATGCCCCCTAAAGCACCCCCTAATTGCCCCTAAAGCGCCCCCAATGCATCCTCAACCCCGTCAACCGCCCCCGACCGCCCTCAGCAACCCCCGACCGCCCTCAGCAGCCCCCGACCGCCCTCAGCAGCCCCCGATCGCCCTCAACAGCCCCCGACCACCCTCAAAGCGCCCTCAACCCCCAAACCCTCCCTCATCCCCCCAAACTTCCCTCATAACCCCCGCGACGGTATTCCTCACAAAGGAGGTTTTTTGGATCACCCCATACCTCATAGAAATGACACGGTTATCCGCATGAATACTTACACCAACATATGCGCAAGGCTGCGGCATCAAGGGAAGAAAAATTTTTCCAACAAAATGTTATTTCCCACGTGGATATTTTGCTCCGAAGGATATTTGTAGAAAGGGGCGGTTGAGGGGTGGAGAGACGGTTTGGGAGGAAGAGAGCGGTTTGAGGAGGCAGAAGGGTGGTTGGGGAGGAAGAGGGGTGGTTGGGGGGACAGAGGGGTGGTTTAGGGGAAAGTTAGGTGGAAAGGGGGTGGTGAAGGGGCGATCGGGGCGAACAGGGACCTCAAGCACGTATAAAAGTGACTTTCTTGTTAATTCATCCGAACACCATTCAGACCGACATGTAAGGATTTGGCATATTTTCTAAATGTTTGGATACACAATTTTACGGTTGTATTCTCCCCGTATATCGATTGCCACCCTTAGCAGCACAAAGGTGCATCAAAAGCTACAATGATAATGGGGTGCGGAGCGCTGATGGTGATTTTTCAAAGTTGAACGACCTTTTCAACGGCTAATTCTATGCCATTATCGGGGAATAATAGAATATTTGGAACGTTTACGCTGCCGGTTGTATTTCGGGGTTACTTTCCGCCGATTCACGCTGACTGGTTGTATTATGCATTAAGAGCAACCTACTATTATGGTATATACCTATTATATATCATTACTATTATCCCATATAACTATAATATTATACATACGTATGCTTAAACATAGGAATTGGCCCAAGCACGTAATATTTTATTCACATTTTTAGACCCCTTTTTTCCCCCAGAAACTAGACGTAACCGTTAATATTTTATTCGCGCAGCTTATCTCGCGTCTGGTTGTAAAAATATCGGAAGTGTTTTACAACATAAACGGAAACATACAGCAAGGGGCGTAAAACAAATTAAAAATAAAAAATTTGGAACAATTAAATCAAGAGCCGAATATGTTTTTCCAAATAATAAAACGACGTCGGGGGCCGGCTAACTGTGGCCGTAAAGCGTGCGCTACCCAGATAACGAGCTTGATGTATTCGACTTAATTTCAAAAAAATACCTAACCCCTTTGTTATTGCGTTTTCCGCCAACTTGGCGCGTTAAAAATGTGGCGGACTGAATTACCCTAAACAACTGTGTCGCTTAGGATTGTTTGAGCTGCGGCTGGATTCGCACCCCCGGGAATTCCCTCGATTAACCAAAGAAGAATCCTTCTAATAAACTCGTCGAAACCGACAAAACGCTGGTTTGTCAGAAATTTTGAAACTTCGGATCACCGCGGGTGTAACAATTTAATCTATTTCATAATCTAGTTATCTACAGTATGTATCGGGGATTATGCAATTTGCATATTGAAAATTGCCCGAATTTTTGCGCCAGTGCGACCAACCTGGAAAACAAAACATTCGAATGAATGGCCAGCAAACCGGCAACTCCCCGAGGGTGGATCTGGAATGAATGGGTAAACACAGATTTGCATTGATTGCACACATTACGCCCATGAAGCTAATTTAAACATTGCGGACGGCATTCTCAAATAAGATTAATTGAAAAATAATTACTGTTCAAATAGTTACACGGTTGTAAGCTGGTGAACTAAGCGTAAAGTGTGATTGATACGGGATTAAAGCGCGTGCACGAAAAATAGAAAACATTCTGATAAAATAAGTATATATTACAATACAGGTAAACGAGCGATTTTTTCTTGGGAATAAATCTAACAGCAATAAAAGAAGTTTTCTTAGTTTAATCACAGATATGTGGTTTAACATTTTAATGGTCAACAATTTCTCCAATGCGCGATTTACTGCCATCGAAGCTTTATCGGAGATTTTTTTTATATTACAAAACTAAGAATTAGGTAAATTAATTCAATTCAGACACACGAGCGTATGTGCTTAAAACATTGTAAATCACGTCTAAAATAATATTATATTGAACTCAAATCTCTTAAAAGCGATTGACTAATGCAAATTACATTTTCAAAAAAGATCACAAAGACTTAAAGTTATGAGACCGATGTTTTCTATATCATACAAATACATAGGAAAGTGATGAAGTCTATAAAAGCGACTTGTGTAATAAATAAAGGTTTGACTTTTTTAAATTTCTCTATAGCACCCAGTTTGAAAGTTAAGATTCGATACCATTCGGTTTGGCGTATGTACTTAAGATAACAGTAAAAGTTACTTTATCATTACTTGCATCACAAGTTTCCTAAGCATTAGCACATATAAGAAAAAAAATTCCAAATCGTTGCAACGGATATTTAAAAAAAAAGTTTCCATTTTATTAACACGGGTGATCAAAATACTATCTTAATTATTAGGTCGGAGAATGTTATTCCTCTGTTTTAAAATTATGGGCACGATGCGCTCGCTCGCTTCGCGAGCTCGCCGCCTCGCGCCTCCGGCGCTCGTTTTTAATACAGTAAACTGGAGCTTTTAGCGTTCAACTATACAGTATCCAAGATGTAAGATCATAGAAATTATTAAATACAGTATTAATTATTTTTTAGTTTGTTTTTTTTTGGACATCTTGTAGGTATAATTCTTTTTTATTTTCTTGGGTTTTCCTGTCCTCCTTTGTTAACAAACACGATGCTTGATTTATTGATTTAAATTATCTTTATTTTGATAGAAAATTATAAAAATAAGGTTAGTTCTGGTAACATCTTATATCTAGA
The DNA here is from genome assembly GCA_033557875.1 of Quadriops clusia. Lineage (NCBI taxonomy): Eukaryota > Metazoa > Arthropoda > Insecta > Coleoptera > Hydrophilidae > Quadriops > Quadriops clusia. The sequence continues at coordinate 6,397 of JAWQRP010001357.1, read as the reverse complement.
CCTAAACTAATATAAAGTTGCTTTCTATCGACTACATTTTAATTTTGGATGATTAGGTGAATTCTCGATTAATATTGATAATCAGCAAACGCGTTTGCTTCTCTAGGTTATACAGTATCAGGTACTTTGGTAACTAGATAGATGGCGCTATTCTGTTTCGAACGTAGTCCGCATACGCTTAGTTCTCAAACCGTACATTTGAACTAACCATTTTTTCTGCACACTTAGGTACATTGCATCCATCTAATCGATCGTGTACGGAGCTCTTGAACTTAAATACCATGCTATAAAAAAGTAAAAAATTAATTAAAGCTGTATTTAATAATTGGTAACAATTATCGCACATCTTGGGTATTGTATAGTTGAACGTTAAGACCTCCAGTTGACTGTATTAAAAACGAGCGCCGAAGGCGCGAGGCGCCGAGCGAGCGAAGCGAGCGAGCGCATCGTGCCCATAATTTTAAAATAGTGGAATAATATTCTCTAACTTAATAATTAAGATAGTATTTTTATTATCGGTTCAAATAATTTGGAAACTTTTTTAGTATTCGTTCTAATGATTCAGATTTTTTTCCTTATATGTTTTAATGCTTAGGAAACTTATGATAAAAGTGACGGTGAAGATATCTTAACAGATATGTTAAAGGAGATGGTTTAAAATCTTAACTTTAAAACTAGGTGCTGTAGAGAAATTAAAAAAAAATTGATTAAAGTCTTATTTTAATAATTGTTTAGATTTTGTGAAATTTACGATTGAACGTTAAGAGCTCCAGCTTACTGTATTAAAAACGAGCGCCGAAGGCGCGAGGCGGGATCGAGCGAAGCGAGCGAGCGCATCGTGCCCATAATTTTAAAACAGAGGAATAATATTCTCCAACCTAATAATTAAGATAATATTTTTATTACCCGTTCAAATAATTTGGAAACTTTTTTAGTATCCGTTCTAATGATTCGGAAATTTTTCCATGTATGTTCTAATGATTAGGAAACTTATGATAAAAGTCTTGATGAAGTTATCTTAGTATATACGTCAAAGCGAATGGTTTAGAATCTTAACTTTAAAACTAGGTGCTGTAGAGAAATTAAAAGAAAATGATTAAAGTTTTATTTTAATAATTGTTTAGATCTTGTGAAATATACGATTGAACGTTAAGAGCTCCAGTTTACTGTATTAAAAACGAGCGCCGAAGGCGCGAGGCGGCGAGCGAGCGAAGCGAGCGAGCACATCGTGCTAATAATTTTAAAACAGAGGGATAATATTCTCTAACCTAATAATTAAGATTGTATTTTTATTACCCGTTCAAATAATTTGGAAACTTAGTATCCGTTCTAATGATTCGGAAATTTTTTCGATATATGTTCTAATGATTAGCAAACATATGATAAAAGTCTTGATTAAGTTATGTTAGTATATACGTTAAAGCGGATGGTTTAGAATCTTAACTTTAACACTAGGTGCTGTAGAGAAATTAAAAAAAAATTGATTACACTCTTATTTTAATAATTGCTTAGATCTTGTGAAATATACGATTGAACGTTAAGAGCTCCAGTTTACTGTATTAAAGAAGAGCGCCGAAGGCGCGAGGCGGCGAGCGAACGAAGCGAGCGAGCGCATCGTGCTCATAATTTTAAAATAGAGGAATAATATTCTCCAACCTAATAATTAAGATAATATTTTTATTATAAGTTCAAATAATTTGGAAACTTTTTTAGTATCCGTTCTAATGATTTGGAATTTTTTTCCATGTATGTTCTAATGATTTGGAAACTTATGATAAAAGTCTTGATGAAGTTATCTTAGTATATACATCAAAGCGGATGGTTCAGAATCTTAACTTTAAAACTAGGTGCTGTAGAGAAATTAAAAAAAAATGGATTAAACTATTATTTTAATAATTGTTTAGATTTTGTGAAATATACGATTGAACGTTAAGAGCTCCAGTTTACTGTATTAAAAACGAGCGCCGCAGGCGCGAGGCGGCGAGCGAGCGAAGCGAGCTAGCGCATCGTGCCCATAATTTTAAAACAGAGGAATAATATTCTCTAACCTAACAATTAAGATAATATTTTTATTGCCCTTTTTAATAATTTGTTAACTTTTTTTAATATCCGTTCCCACGATTTTGAATTTTTTTCTCATATAAATGCTTAACAAGCTTATGATAAAAGTAATGATAAAATTTACTTAGTGTCTATATACGTCAAAGAGGATGGTTTAGAATCTTAACTTTAAAAGTAGGTGCTGTAGAGAAATAAAAAAATTAATAAATGCTTATTTTAATAATTGCTTAGATCTTGTGAAATATACGATTGAACGTTAAGAGCTCCAGTTTACTGTATTAGAAACGAGCGCCGAAGGCGCGAGTCGGCGAGCGAGCGAGGCGAGCGAGCGCATCGTGCCGACAATTTTAAAATAGAGGAATATAATTTAAAAAACAATATTATACAACAGCATGAATAAGATAGTATCAACAGGATAATTTAAGCAAATTAATTAAACTTGTACATAAGTAGGTACAATATTTTTACGTTCCGTTTTATGTATAAGTATGCTATATGCGATGATCGAAATATATTCGCATTAACTAGTTATAGGCGGCAGAATTATTAACATGTTTGGTTTGGAAATGCACACAAACAGGAAGCGGAAGCACTGGCTGTCAAACAGAAATAACCGGGCGGCTGACTTTCACCCTTCGGGGGTGTTTGCGCGGAGAGGGCACACAAACCGATTTGAATTCATTTAACAAATTACCCTGTGCAAATATTAAAACGTCTTAAAGGGATCCGGCCTAAAACACACAAATTTCTTGACGAAACCCCACTGTTTACCGTGCCTAGTAATCCTTTCTATAAAGACTCCTTTCTATAAAGAAAAATATTGCTTTACAGAAAAATATTGCTTTACAGAAAAATATTGTTACAGAAGAATATTGCTTTACAGAAGAATATTCTATCTTTTGAATTGTTGCGGCTTTGTATAATATTAATAACAGGTACACTAAAATACGACCCACCATTGAGAACAGAAATGAACTTATATAACAGAAATCAATAAACACACTGACAACTGCAAAATACACTCTGGATAATACCAATCTATACATTAATGTACCACCTGTTGCAGCACTTATTGTTTTATTATTTATTTAGAAAATAGTATTTTCCTTAAAACTATAATTTCACATGTCAAATTATGGATATGCTTTCTTGACGATATTCAATTATTTTTTTATTATTTAATCTTCTATTATAAAAACTAAAGGTGGAATCTATAGAATATAATGTCAGGAGTATCGGATAATGAACAAACCATAAAACTATTACGTAACTGTAGAAAAAGTTGAAAGTTGTCTTTATTAGAAGACCTGGAAATAGTAAAAATCAATTAACGACAAAATCACATATTAGAACGCTTCGATGAACGTACAATCTAATCCACTGAATAGAGTGATGTAATTTTTCTCTATAGGAAGAACGCCAAAAGGCAAATTTTCGTGACACCCTGTATCCAAGACGAAGGACGTCCGAGACACCGAAAATCTGCAATTTATGGGAATACATATTTCCACCCACTTCAGTTTTTGCCCCGACTGACTCACTGTCCGACATATAATGTATTAAATTCTTGGCAATTTAACATATAGTTTCCCCAGGCTCCTCTTCCTTCGCCCTGTCGTCCTATTTCTCAGTTTCCTACATAAATCATTCCGAGCGACTCTTTAGGAGCTGCATATACGTATGTACCAGACTTTGCTGAAGCCGTAAAAAGACCCCGGTTTTTATATTTGCCATGATTTAAGGAAAATAATCATTTTAGTTATATAATGATTTAAGTTAAATACTGATTTAAGTTAAATAATGATTTAAGTTAAATACTGATTTAAGTTAAATAATGATTTAACGTAAATGCACTTTTATTAAAACAAGGAGGAATAAACAACAGCAGGAGGTTCATCCGAAATCATTTAAGATGCATTAAATGTTTGCTCGCCCCTGAACATAATTTAGCAAAACGAATTTCAAATCACACGGTTTCTCGCTTCCCGAACAATACCCCCAGGCCCTTTGTTATTTCCATTTGACGGCCATTGTTGCCCGCCTCTGTTTCCCACTTAAAAAATTCACGGAAAAACATTAAACATTTCCATATTCCGATCGGGCGAGGTAATGTAGCGCCGTCTCTCACCTGGTGAATGATGTTTGCACAACTCCGTTTTTTGTTTATTGTGGTTCTCATTAACGATCGCGATCGAGGGCACAAGAGACTGGGGTTGAAATTTCAAATGCATCGTTTCATAAATATGTATCCATGTACTTTTAGATCCTACTTTTAGACTCTCTTTTTTGACTCTCCTTTTAGACTCTCCTTTTAGACTCTCCTTTTAGACCCTCCTTTTAGACCGTCCTTTTAGACCACTAGAAATTTGGGGTTTAAAGTAAAAGAACCGTCCTGTAGCGAAGCGCATGTTTTATTTACGTAAAAACCGGCTGTAACCCCCGATGAAATTTGCACATCGAACATGAATAACTAAGCGCCGCACTCGCAGAGGGCGCCGGCGTAATTTATGCGTTCCCCTTCAACTTAATGATAGGTTAATGAGATTATATCTTGTAATCACAACGGCAAACAAGTATAATTTCCTGTAGTATTGATTTTTTAATCTGGTAAGATGATTATCTGCGAGGCGCACGTTTGTACAGCTTATTTATCCGTCCCAAATTCGGGCGCAATGATAATAATATATTGCGACTACTGTACCTACCAAGAAAATTTCTTTTCGTTATCATTTAATTTCTAACTTCATTTATTAATAAGGAATTAACTAAGATCGATAATTTTGCAATAACTCTAGATTTTAACAAATTTTTTATTTTGTGGAAAACATAACAATATTTACTGGTGATATCTACATCTACTTTTACGATTATCATACTTATATCTACTGCACTGTTTAGAAGAGTGAAAGTAAAAATTAGAACTATTTTACAATTTGCTTTATTATGATTTGATACACTTATTATTTGGTTAATTGGCTAGGTCGCTGACTTCTAAATTGGTTATTTTTAACGTATTCTCGACCAAAATTGTTACTTCGGTATGGTTTATAATTTGAATTGTTTTGCTATAATAATCATCGTTTCCGAATATTTTCAACGACGATTTCATAAACAGGAAAATCTGGCCAACCGGGCCTTCCCCTCTCTCAATAAAAAATCCAATACACGAGACTTTTGTCGGATTTAATTGAAAAGAAGTGCAAGGGGGGCTGAGGGCTTCGACTCCACGAGGCCGAGTTCCCGTTCAGTTCATTTCCAGTTATCCATCACTTCATTAGATGCTCAGTTCTCCCAGTCACACACAAAAGTGAACGTTTTTTACAGATGGCGGAATAAAGTTTGACTGATTCCAATCTCGATTTAACGACAGAGAATAAATGGGTAAGAGGATGATGCGGATCGGGAGGCTGCGCGAGAGCCGCTGTATTAATAACGTTTCCTTGAAAGGACTTCACTGTATGCCTCCAAATCGAATTTATTATATTCCGATGTTTCATTCCATTTGCCTCCTTTCCGTAGCTTTTTGTGGCCAAACAGCCTTTTCGCTTTTATGCTTCGCACTTACATTGGCTAAGTTGGCACTCCGACAAGAAAATGGCCAGCAAATTCGTCTGAGGTGTATTCTGTATTCATTAACTATGTATAAGAAGGATCAGTGAAATTAGATTACCGGAAAAAATATACCGAAACAAGTAAAATGCGACGTCGCTGATGTAGCGAGCAGGAAAAAAATAAATTGCATCCTCAGATAGGATCAAGGCGATGCAATTTCGAATAATGAATTTTTTCTAAATGCGCGCCGAACAAACCGGAAAGGAACTTAATCTAACAGCATTATCACGCCGCGGAAAAAGGAAAAAACGATACTGTGAGCCCATCAGCATAGTAAATGGAAAAAGCTTCCCACTAGATGACAGAGCATATAAATTTCAATCAATATTCATCGCTTCCAACTGAAAACACATTAAAATTTTAATTCTTTCGAATGGGCCACGAGGCTATGCCGCCCACAAAAATGCATTTTTACCACTTTGGGTCGTCTGGACAACGAATCTAGCTGGACAGGGAAATTTCATTAATTTTTCGGTATGTCCTGACGTATTTTTCTGATGTTATACTCGTTTATTATTATTATGTCTATTTTAGATAGAATTTCGACAATTCCTTTAATCAACAAACATAATTACCGTCGTAACGTACGTACGTACGTCCGTCCGTCGGTAATTTTCCCATTTTAAGGAATATGATTTCTATGGTGAGTGTGTATCGATGGTTGCGCCACTATGAAAACATCGCATTTTAAAGAATATCAATGAGTTTTGTAAAGGAGAATTTA
>JAWQRP010001356.1:0-19592 GCA_033557875.1 Quadriops clusia | reverse complement strand
AAATTAAAATAAAATAAGGAAATTAAACGGACATTTAATTTTTCTTCTTTATGTACATTTCAAACTCGCCCCTTTTAGCAAGACAATTTACCCATAAGTTCGTTCGAAGAACGACGGGTCTGCTAGTGTATTAATAAATGAAAAGGATGATAAGACACTTGGGATCATCTGGGATTCCAAAGAAGACATACTTAAATACAAAATCGATAAGGTTGAAATCAAATTGTTTACAAAAAGAAGTATTACTTAGTTGGGTACCAAGAATATTTGATTCCTTGGGATTGGTTTCTCGATTGATAATAAAGGCTAAAATAATGTTACAAGAGTTATGGTCTTTAAAATTAAGCTGGGATGATGAAGTACCCAATGAACTGTTATTTAGGTGGCATGAAATTATGTCACAATTACAACCAATTAATAATTTTAAAATGTCCCGTTGTGTTTTACTTAAGAATTGCGAACGTTTTGAGTTACAAGGGTTTTGCGATGCGTCGGAAAAAGCCTATGGTTGTGTTGTATAATCAATTTGCAACAATAAGACAGACATTTCCTTATTGTGTTCGAAATCGAGGGTTGCACCTCTGAAAAAGGTGACTTTACCCAGATTAGAGCGATGTGGTGCTGATTTACTTGCAGAATTGATGCATGTTATAACGAAGGATTTAAATCTACATTTTAATGAAACACGATTTTGGAACGATTCAAAAATTGTACTATGCTGGATCCAGTCCGATCTTAACAAGTGGAAGACATTTGTGTCTAATCGCGTATCTAAAATTCGAAGACTCTCTGATGAAAAAAAATGATTGCATGTTATTGGAAAGGAAAATCCTGCAGATTTAGTATCACGTGGCGTATCAGCGGTAGAACTAGAAAAACGAAGATGGTGGTTAGGGTCGGAATGGTTGTGGTCTTCTGAGTCAAAGTATGGACTTAGTAATGATCACAATGCTGAGACATGTTTGGAAGAACAACGTAGTATCTTACACAATGTGTTAACTGCAACCCCTACAAGGGATATTTTCTTCAGATATTCTTCTTTAGATAAATTCCTCAGAGTTGTAGCTTGGTGCAAAAGATTTTCTTACAACTCTCTTCACAAGGAGAGGCGTACGGGTTATTTGAAATTATCGGAAATTCGTGAAAGTAGTAAGAGTTTAATAGTAGAACAGGAATGTTTTCCGATCGAATTATCGGTCCTTCAAAAGGGACAAGGGGTTGGAAAACGAAGCAGATTTATTCTCTTTGAGCCCATTTTTAGACAGTATGGGTTTGGTAAGGGTTGGCGGCAGACTTAAGCATGCTAACATACCTTATGAGTCAAAATTCCCGATTGTACTTGCTAGCTTTCGATTGAGGTTTTGGCATCTGTGTGGTAGGGATGCTGTACGGCTCGTAATCATAAATTGCGTAATTTGTTTCAAACATCGACCGTTGTCAATTACTCCTTTTACCTATAACTCGTGTGCGGAAAGTACATCCATTTTATTCAGTCTCGATTGATTATGCTGGTCCGTTTGAAATTAAAGATTCGATATTTAGAAACAGAAAGTTTATAAAGGCATACATATGTATTTTTGTTTGTACTGTCACTAAGTCTATACATGTTGAAGTGGTCACTGATTTAACTACACATACTTTCATGAACGTTTTCAAGTGTTTTATAGCTCGATGTAATATCCCACGCCACGTTTTATCAGACAATGGAACTAATTTTGTAGGTTCTAAGTCATTAATTAAAGAAGTTGAAAGAGAATTAATCAAATTAGGCAAAAATGAAATTTTTAGAATTTGTTTGAATGATAATCAGATTTCTTGGAAATTTTCAAATACTCGTTCGCCTCACATGGGAGGTCTTCACGAAGCAGCAGTAAAATCATTTAAATTACACTTTATTAAGGTGGTTTCAAATGCGCGGGTAATCTACGAACAGTTTAGTACATTTGCCAGTCAAGTTGAGGGAATTTTAAATTCTAGACCTTAGTTGCCCATTTCAAATGATCTAAATGGTTTCACATGTTTAACTGTTTAACTTTAATTGGTCGCTCCATGATTCAACTTCCCGAAGAGGATGTGGCAGAAATAAAATATGATCGTCTTGATGAGTATCACAGAGTTCAACATTTGAGACAACATTTCTGGCAGCGTTGGAGAAAAGAATTTTTGAATTCCTTACAACCGAAGACAAAATGGATGATTTCCCAAAATAAACAAGTGCGTATAGGAGATTTGGTCTTATTAAGAGAAGACAATGTTCCTGTATGCTCCTGGAGATTGGCTCGTGTGACAAAACTCCACCCTGAGCTATTCAAGTTATGAAATTACGATATTGAACAGAAATAAACAAACATTTTAATTTAATAAATGAAGTAATAAATGCATTCATTCACTTCGTACTTCCAGTAAACAAATTAAATCACATAGAATAGTGTGAAATCCAAGGCATTCAAAATTCAAAACTTCTTGGATTGCGAATTTTAGCGTTGTGTTTGTGATTGGTAACATTTAGATTTAAACATGTATAGCGTTGACCCTTACCACTCAAATTTCGTCTATTTATATGTTGTAAGTCTAACAAGAATTGAATTTGCGAGAATAATAAAATATTATAATATAAAGTTATATAACTAAAAAATATAAAAAAATACCTATATAAAATATTTATTTCTTAATGTCTAAGTAAAATGAAGTCAATCTTATACATATTTGAGTGAGCAGCAGTATTTCTTCCGTACAAAATTGTGTCCGTTATATCCGAAGTCCGTTATATCGAGGTTTTACTGTATGTATTTTATTTTTAAATGTTCATACAAGGTTTTACGATAAGTACATGAATATTAATAAATAAGCAAACTACACCTGAGGCAATAAAAGCATTAAAGATTTTAATATAAGTTATAAAACCTGGAGTTATGTGTATTAGTATATTAATGGATAGGAAATATACGCCATATACCTGAAATTATAAAGACACCAAATATTTAAAATAAATAGAACAAACGTGAGTCTATTAAATACTGAAGTTTTGAAAATCATCTAAAACCCTGGTTATGGTTGTGTCTATTATAATAAAACACAAATATATGTACAGTAATATAAAATGATTACAAGAAATATTGTAAATATATGTTGTTCATTCCATTCACCTCGTGTCTCTCTGGTACAATATTCTGTGATATTTTAAGTCTACAATTTTATTCTTTTTAAACTGTGATATTTTATCTGGATGTGTCTATTAACATATTTTAAATGTAAATTTGTATCGTACCTTATACATAAGAGAGCCACGCAAATTAAAATAAAAATTCACCAACTAAATAAATTTATATGTGTTAAAAAAAAATATTTTGACCGATGTTGTTCACATCTATAATTATCTGACTACAAGTAAGTGCATAGATTTGATTATCTTAAATTGTTTAACGTCATTTTGTCAATTTTATTAATTGGCCTTCAGCCTCTAACCTCACCTGAGGTTTTAAACCAATGTTTCATAATTTGTTAGAGTTATATATCGTAGAATTTAATTGTAATATTTCACAATTTGTACTGTTTTCTGTGAGGGAGTGTCAGGTGACACGAGGGCGGTTGGTTGCCTATTTGTTGCAAGTTTTGTATTGTTTATTTGCCGTCACCTACACACAGTCCGCCACCTGTCGCCTGATCGTCCGACATACGCACCGCATGTTCATTCTGATCGTGGTGATTTCGAGAATTTTAATTCAGTGCGTCCGCGAATAATTATTAATGTTTTGTAAGTTTATTGCGGTGAATCCTCCCATGCTGCCGTTTTTCTCTGTATGTTTATAATATTTTTGACTTAGGTAAGATTTCTCTCGAGCACATGTTAAAGTAAAAGAATTTTTGTTTGAGCTAGTCATTTTGTTGTAAATTGTTTTGTTTGTTTCTTGTTTGATTAGATGCGTTATTTTATTGTTGCCTGTACTCAGACTTCATGTCTTTTCAGCACCTGAAGAGGGCCCCAGTTAAGGGACCGAAACCGTCGTGCAATAATTAAACTTTATAGCAAGAACACGAAGCCTTTTATTTTTTAATAATTTAATTCTTCTTGCTGGGATTTGACAACATTAAACCAATGTTTTCAGTTGTGAAAGAATGTTGATGTAGCGGATATGTAATGTTTTCTAGAGACCCGATGATGTTTAAACAGACGAAACCGGTCGCCTTCCGTACGAAAATAAAAAACCCTGTCAAGAACAGTGCTTTTATTTACACAAACCATAAATATTGTAAAGTTATTTAGCATTAATTTGAAGAATTTTAGAAAACTTTTTATGGGAACCTATACTTTTAGTAAGCAAGCTCTCTCGCGGAACTTCACCCAACATTTCATAACGTAGTTTCTTCAGAAAATCTCCAGTACATTTAGCAACTACGTTTACTTAAACTTCTTGCAGTGTAGATAGGCTACACAAAATACTTCGCTTTTCTAATAAAAACCAGCACCTCTACGCGAAGCCCAGCTTCCTAGAAGGGGAATATAATTTTCATGCAGCTATTCATGGCAACTCTTCCGCCCAAAAGCCCCCGGGACGTTTCTCGTGAATCGACGTTCTTACATGAATTGCGTGTGTATTAGATATCAATAAGTTCGGAAACGGGCGCCATCTGTTGCATTTCAGCGATCACATTCGCTGAGGCATCTCCTGGGAATCCTCGGAACTGCGCTGAAGGGAAAACGGGAGAGGAACACCCTCAAGGAACCCGCGCTAAACTTGTGGTGTACACGAAATTCAATGTATAACAGGGCAGGTAGTCGACTGTCGTCTTTAATACAAACTTTGAAAATTGGTTTATTTTAAAATTCTCGCTGCTGAAATTTAGGAGCATTTGTTATATTCATTAATAATAATAAAAGTTATTGGAAACTATGTAAAAATATTTGGAAATTATAAAATGAAACGTACATAATAATAAAATATGTAGGAACCACTTATTCGTATCAAGTGTATAGAGAGAGAGGAGTTTCTCCCTCTAGAGGGAAACTGAAGAAGCAATGGGAAACTTCAGCGCTTTGCTCGGTTTGCAACTAAACTAAATAACATCCATAGTCGCGGAAGTATAGATGGCGCTTTAGAACTTAGCAATGCTAACATTACTCTCTATAATATATTTTAACATATAAAGTTTAATATATACATAATACATTTAACATAATTCTGTCCTTGCGATAATAAACACTATTCGTGAAAAAATGAAATTTAAAACGGCTATTAAATTATAAGATTGCCGAACAATAACGATTAAACTTCCTGATGCGTATAGTAGGTTACAACAATAAGTAAATTCTAAATATAGGGCTTTGATTAGGTTACTTCTGTAGGTTCGTATGCGATGTTATCACAAAAAAACATTATCGCGTGACCGCTGCATATAATTTCCTCCCGAATTATTTTATTACAATTGGGAAACGTTTGAGGCTTTTAAACATTTCGAATGCACGCAACAACGTGTGTTACAAATGTGTAAGGTGGAAGAACCAGCAATAATCGATGGTTAAAACGAAACGCTAATGAAACAAGCGAGATTTTTATTATTCGTTTTTATTATTCTTGTTATTCGTTTTTATGCGATGGAGTGCAAGCAATTTCGTTAAGTACAGAAGACCGACTTGTTTTTTAAATGTCCCAAATTGATTACGAGATCATACTTTCGAAAATATTATTTGTAACACACTTGAACAATTTAATCAGTACTTAAGCGATACCTAGAACTGATTCTGCTTTAAGTTTGAGATTGATCTTAAACAATGCTTTACATATAAATATAAAAGTTCCAAAAAATTGTAGCTCAGTGAGACGATATCAACTTTATGTGTCTCTAGATAAGGTAATTTATATTTGTATGTATATAATTTATAATTAAAGTTTCATGAAATTAAGGTTTTAGAAAAAGAGAAATGGCAACCACTACAGAAACCAGCAACTATTTGATCACCGTAGCACTTGTGGTGGCAATTTGTGCTTCAGCGATTTACATATATTTGAAATGGCGCTTCCAATATTGGAATAAGAAAGGAGTTGTCTTCTTAAAACCTTCACTTTTCGGCAGTCGTGGCTTTGGTATGTGGTTGAAGCCAATGAACGAAAGCCTCCGGCATAATTATCCGAAAATAAAAGCTCTTGGAACCAAAGTAGGAGGGTTTTACTTGGGAGTCCAACCCATGCTTTTAATCACTGATCTTGATGTCATGAAGGACATATTGCAAAAGGACTTCGGAACTTGGCTTAGTCGAGGAACGTATTACGACGAGAAGAACGATCCTCTAAGCGCGCATTTATTCGCCCTTGATGGTAAGAAGTGGAGGAATTTGAGGGCGAAGATAACCCCTACTTTCACGTCCGGGAAAATGAAGATGATGCTCCAAACTTTGGTTGATTGCGGGATACCCATGACGAACTTCTTAGATGAGAAGGTTTCCAAGGACGAACCTGTTGATATTAAGGACGTTTTGAGTCGCTTCACGACTGATGTCATTGGATCTTGTGCTTTTGGTTTGGACTGCAACAGCTTCTCTGATCCTAATTCATTGTTCGCCGTAAACGGCAGAAAAATCTTTAAACCTACTGCAAAGACTTTCTTTAAAATGGCTTTGGCTCAAACTTACCCCTCTTTCGCCCGTGCTATAGCTCTGAAGACTGTACCTCAGAATTTGAGCAGCTTTTATCAGCACATTACAAGAAGTACTGTGAAGTACAGGGAGGATAACAATGTGAAGAGGAACGATTTCATGCAACTCTTGATTGAGTTGAAAAATAATGAGAATTCTGAGTTTGGTAAGCTCACAATGGACGAGATTGCTGCACAATCTTTTATATTCTTCGCTGGTGGATACGAAACTTCTTCTTCCACCCTAACTTTTGTTTGCTACGAATTGGGCGCTAAGTTGGAGATACAAGAGAAGTTGAGGAAGGAAATCGTAGAAGTTATGAAGAAGCACGATAATAAAATTACTTACGAGGCTCTACAGGATATGAAATACATGAACCAGGTTATAGACGAGTCCTTAAGGTTGTACACTCCGGTTCTGATGCTCCGAAGGATTAACAGCACTCCTTACAAGATTGAAGGAACAGATATTGTGTTAGACGCAGGTACCCAAATTGTCATTTCAACTTATGGCATTCATCATGATCCTGAATATTATCCGGATCCGGACAAATTCGACCCGGAGAGGTTCTCCGAGGAAAACAAGAAGGCTAGACATCCATTCGCATTTGTGCCTTTTGGAGAAGGACCTCGATTGTGCATTGGACTGCGGTTTGGCTTGATGCAAGTTAAAGTTGCACTTGTAGTGCTGCTTATGAAGTACAGGCTCAAACTGAACGAGAAAATGCCTTATCCTTTGAAAGAGTTCGACCCGTACTCTTTAATACTAAGCTCAAAAGACCCCATCCTATTAGACCTCGAGCTACTATAAAACTGCACTTTACTTCATTTTGCGCCGTGAATATCCATTTGAATGTATTTTTATTACAAAATTTAAAAACATGGCTTGTAATTTATTTTTATGAAAACCGTAACCTACTTAATAATATATTTATAATACCATATAAGTTATCTGAGGGAAATTTGATACGTGTTTGGGGTGTCCCCTGCATGCATGAAAAATGAGAGGGCGAGAGGGAAAGTTTATTTTTATTCTCATATTATTAGCTTAGGTCCACAAAAGATTCAAATAAAGAATAATGAGGCTTTTAAATATTTACAGCGCTTTTGATGCGCCCGCCTCTGCTTCATCCATTCGTATTGCCGAGAAAGAAGTGCCTCACGAAATGAAATTCTTGGCAGAAAAAATCGTCCCTAATTACTTTATGCCTAAATTACCCTTAATATATTGGATTGGAGAGGTAATTGAATTTAATTTGCAATGAGAGGCGTTCATACTTCCAAAAGCCTTTTTACACTCTTATTGCAGGACGTTCTCGAGATTGAGCACGGCTCAAGATTAATAAAAAAGGATTTTATATATAAAATTGTTCATTTCAATTTGACGAGAAGTGACTTATATCCATGAAGTTAACGTTTATATTCGTTGTGTACCTACTACAGGTACGGAACATAAACGTGAGGGAAGAAGGACAATTAATATTGTACAAGATATTGACGGAACGATTATTCAAGTGGCTTGAGCCAGTTCCACATGGGAAACGGTCGTATTTATTAAACATGTGTCTTTCCTATGCAAATTTCAGGCGGAACTGGGCGGCTTTGCTCTAGGTCAGTTAAACATATTAAACCCTTTGGCCTTCAAAGGTAAACAGGTTTTATTTCAGTATGTTAACGAATTCAAAGGTTCTATTAATTTTCTAAGAACATGCAATTCGGGCAGATATTCCAGTGCGATTATGTCATTGAACGTATACGAAACATCGTAGTTTATTGTTGGAGGTATTGGAACAGAATTTGTTATGTCAACTATTCTGGAAGATTTTATATTTGATGTATGTTTTATGTCCCTTATTTTAATTTCTATTTCCTCCATAAACCTTCCATTATATTTTCTTTTTTCTACCTTCACAATTTTGTCTCTTTTCTCGCATCTTCTAAAATTTGTACCTAATTATTCCTTAGTCCGTTTCTGTTCTGTTTGTATAATACTTTTAGGCTCTTATCTGAAACGATAACGTCTGTTCGCCGACAGTGGTTGACCTTCCTTTGTTTCACCGATTATTACTGCTTATTTGGAAATTCTTTCTAATCTTTTTGAATTTAAATAAAATATAATATGTAATAAAAGTTTCTGCGATTAGGTATTATTACACTTTTTATTTAGTTGTATATGTCCGTTATTATATTTGTAATTTGATTGTACCAGGTAATACTCACTTAATCCTATCCCATTATCTAATTAATAGAGGTGCTGCAATGTCCTACATAATCTCTCTCTATGTAATGAGAAATACATCGTATCGATTGTACTGTAGAGACCTGAGGATGCTGTGAAAACAACGAAACCGGAGTTAACAAATGAACCTATCAGGAACAGTATAGCAACTTTCTTGTCTTTTCATTGCATCTCATCTTGAACTTGTTAAAATTAATTAAAGTTAAAATTTTATTTTATATTTTATTATTAAAATTTCATACACAATCGTACATATTTACGAGTATAGTCAATACAAAAACAACATCACATAACCAGAGTGCATCGCAAAATTACTTCAACTTAATGTAAATTGCAATCGCCAGTAATGCCATAACAAGGTTGCAATAAAAGACCGAGCAAAAATAATCGCTTTATCCTGCAACTATCCCGTAAAACTATTTTACGGTGGTTCGATAAAAATATTGCGCTTCGGAGTTTAGAGATATGTTGTGACTTTAAAGGGTTTGAAAGTTTTACAATCGCCCGGAAATTATCCTTTAGTTTATTACAGTCGAGTTGGCGTAAATTTCCCATGGCTTTGTCGTAAATTTCCCATGACTTTGGCGTAAATTTCTCATAACTTTAGCTTAACCCTGGCCCATCGTAAACTGAAGATAAGTGAAGCATTAACCAGGAGGAGTAATGGGGAATCTGACGAAATGTGATAGCGAACGAGAGGCTCAAGTATTACAGGACGAACGTTTTCCACTTAAACTGTTTTCGTTGCAATTATTGATGTTTTGATTTAATTTCCAGTTATTGCAAAGCGCGCGGCAGCACATGGTAGATCTGCACTCTGAAAATTACGGCGGCTTAATTAAATTTTTCGATTAAATTACTTTAATTAAAACGCGGCAACGCGAAAAAACTTTAATAGACTAGTTTAGCCCTGGCAGGCCGCACTTAGCCCATCGAATTATTTCGAATGTGAATGTTCTGTTTAGAAATCCTGAAGCCATCCGCTGAAAGAATTCCAATTAAAATTCCTCCAATATCGAGTTATCGTCACGTAAAGGTGATCTTTACACCTTTCTTATTTCGCTTCATTTGAGGGAGAGAGAAAGATTTTAATTTGACAGTTCTACTAGACGCACAAACTTAGCAAAACCATTGCAATTCATTTCGTTTGAACGCAATTGAATAGTCTAGGTACAAAAACTCACAATTTAACAAAAATACGAAAATTACTGTTTTGTACAAACATGTTCAGAATGCTGAAGTCAATTAGTTGTAACTTATAAATTTTTCAAACAACCTTCTTATAAAAGTATAAAAGACTAGAAATGAACGGTTTGTAGCAAACTCACCCTTTTCCAATGGGTCAATCAAACAAGTAAGTTTACAGTTATGTACAAAAGGAACGAGAACATAGAGAGAACATAGAGGAACCAATAACTTAGTAATCACAGAAATTAAAAAACGTTCTCATTTGTATGATTCTGCATTGCATTTTTAAATAATAGTCACTCTTATCACCGTGTGGTGCAGTACCATCACCATAATAACAGTTATTAAGCTAGCGAGTTGACTAGTGTTTAATAAATATTCCTATTTATTTTATTAAACAATAATTTAAATTATTTTCTTGATTTGAACCCATTTAGTTGTTTTTCTAATATAATGATATAAGTATTTCTTGTACTTCAACTATTTATTTTATTTACATCAATTATTTAATTAAATATGACATTTTAATATTTTCATATATAATTAATATTTTAACACATGATGATGGGTATATAACCCGAAACCGGTTGTGTTTTAAAAAAATAAAATAAATAGTTGAAGTACAAGAAATACTTATATCATTATAATAATTTAAATGTTTCTAATTAAGTTATTTCTGATAATAATAATTGTTATGAGTGTTGTTACCCGTATCAGGATGAAACATTTTTTGGAGTTAATAAAAGATACAGTTCCTGATGATGTTTATTTCTCATTAGGCGACCGGTTTCGTCGTTTCCGACATCCTCAGGCTTCTACAAAATTACAGTATCATCAAATTCTGTTTTTGGGCATCGTCTTGTCAAAAGATCGGTCAAAATTTATGAGTTTAAAACAAAATTACAAAGAATTATAAAATTTTAAATTTCTTTTTAAAAACATGTACACAACTCTATCTTATTATAAATTATTAATCTATATAAAGTGGAAATACTTACATATAGTCATTATGAGGGCAAGCACTGAATGTAACATTAAATTTTCTTTAAATCTTGAGAAAAAGTCGTGTAAGTGAAAATGCAAACCAGAAAACACACCGAAGGAAAATGTAAGTTAAAACCCAAAACCTGGGGATCGAATGGTCGAATACCCAGACATGGATGACTATGGAAAATTATTTTGAAATGATAAAATTGATTAAATTTATATTTATAAAGTAAAGCTACATGAAGGTTGATGACCAAACATGTAGGTAATTTTATTTACTTAAATTTGAAGATAATTAGTATTTTTATAAAGAGGTCTGTAGGAAAGGTCTGTATGTTCGTTCAAACAAATCTTGTCAGTGTTATCACTAGGTCTGTCAATTTCTAGACTTTCTAAGAGTTTGAGTCTATGACCTTTCTTACATTGATGTAGCAATTGTATATTTCAGTGCCTATGATATGTCCGTTAAATAGAATATGTCGGCCAACAGCAGAATGAATTTTGTCTTTAACATGTTCCTTAAGTCTGGTGCCCACAGCTCTCTCAGTCTCTCCAACATACGAAGAACCGCAAGGGCTTTCAATGATATAAACGCCCCTCCCGTCCAAAGCACGGGTTCCATCTTTACAATTATTAAGTAAGGAATAAAGATTATTGTTGGTCTTATAAACTATGTTAACATTGTGTTTTTGAAAACCCCCAATCAAACCTATTTTAACAAACTTAAACAAGCTATTAAACAAAGTACCGATACATTATATCAAATTTTACTCAAACCCCCAGAACCTAACAGAAATAACCTAAACAATTTTATTATAATGAATCCAAATGTTCCTAAAATGTAAAGCCTCATAAAGTTACACAAAAATAATCAATCGATAAGACCAATATTTTCTTTCTATAACACACCTTCTTCACTGATCACCAAAGTAATTACAAAGACTCTACCAGACATTATTGAATACAAACCCGATTTTAATATTAAGAATTCCATGGATCTAATATTAAAATTAAAAAACATTCAACTTAGCAAATTTCATAGAATGGCCTCTTTTGATATAACAAACTTATACACTAACACCCCCATAAATGAAGTCAAAGATCTACTCTTTCTCAAAATACATAATACTACCCTAGAACCGAACCACAAAAACAACCTAAAACTTTTAATTCACACCATACTTGAACAAAAGTTTTTATAATTTGGCTATAAATTTTACGGAATGGAAGAGGACCTTCCCACGGGATCTTCAATCTCAGGTTTTCTTGCTGATCTTTTCATGAATGACTTTGAAAATAAACTATTTGCAGCTCAAACTTTGATTAATAATATCATTTTCTGGAGACGCTACGTTGACGATAGTCTCATCATAACAAAGCCGATCTAGAAAATACATACATTCATAATTTACACAGTCACCTCAATACTATTCATCCAAAAATAAAATTCACCAATGAAGAAGAACAAGACCAAAAAATAAATTTCTTAGATATTACTATAGACAGAAAAATAGATCATTTAGAATTTAACATATTCAGGAAAACTACACAAACTGATTTAATTATTCCAAGTTCCTCTTTCATCATCAAAAACATAAAAATGCTGCTTTCAATTTTCTAATCTACAGACTAAACAGATATCCCTTGAGTAAAGATAATTATGAAAAAGTAATACATACCATACAACAGATCGCTACCAATAACGGCTATAATAAAGACTACATGAAAAGATTCTTCAGACCTAGAAACTCAACCAATAATAATCAAGAACTTAACCCTATATATAGAAGCCTCACGATTGAAAATTTTAAACATAATAAGCTGAGTAATATTTTTCAAAAACACAATGTTAACATAGTTTATAAGACAAACAATAATCTTTATTCCTTACTTAATAATTGTAAAGATGGAACCCGCACTTTGGACAGGAGTGGCGTTTGTATCATTGAATGCCCTTGCGGTTCTTCTTATGGAGGAGAAACTGGGAGAGCTATAGGTACCAGACTTAAGGAACATGTTAAAGACAAAATTCATTCTGCTGTTGGCCGACATATTCTATTTAACGGACATATCATAGGCACTGAAAATATACGATTGCTACATCAATGTAAGAAAGGTCATAGACTCAAACTTCTAAAAAGTCTAGAAATTGACAGACTTGGATATAACACTGACAAGATTTGTTTGAATGAACCTATAGACCTTTCCTACAGACCCTTTTATAAAAATACCAATTATCTTCAAATTTAAATTTGCCGCTCTATCGCCGTTGGCCTCCCTGACTCTCCGGCGTTTGCGTTTGCGCTTTATCCACTTTTGTCTCGCGCGGTTTCCATCTGTCATTTTACTTTAATATCATAACCTACATGTTTGGTCTTCAACCTTCATGTAGCTTTACTTTATAAATATAAATTTAATTAATTTCATAATTTCAAAATAATTTTCCATAGTCATCCATGTCTCGGTATTCGGCCATCCGTGCCCCAAGTTTTGGGGTTTACTTCGGTGTGTTTTCTGGTTTGCTTTTTCACTTACACGACTTTTTCTTAAGATTTAAAGAAAATTTAATGTTACATTCAGTGCTTGCCCTCATAATGACTATATGTAAGTATTTCCACTTTATATAGATTAATAATTTATAATAAGATAGAGTTGTGTACATGTTTTTAATAAGAAATTTAAAATTTAATAATTCTTTGTAATTTTGTTGTCGGAAACGACGAAACCGGTCGCCTAGTGAGAAATAAACATCATCAGGAACTGTGCCTTTTATTAACCACAAAAAATTGATATTAGGTTTCATTTTGTTTCAAAATCCCCCAATTCAAAAAGTGTCTCAAAATCCACCAACTGTAAATATGTACATTTATTAATTACAAAAGTTGTCAATGAAAGTTACTCAAAACCAAGAAGAGTTCATTCAAATAATGTCTTGAAATTCCCCTGAAGTGGTTGTAATTTTACACGACTATATTTAAATTTTTATCATATTATAATTCAGACATGTATTGTTACATTTTGGGATTCTAAAAATACAATCTGTATTTAATATTACAAAGAGTTACTTTACAGTAGGTAATGGTACTTGGGTACAAAGAGATAAAAGTCCGTTACACTAAATTTATTGCAACTTTTCTTTTTGTGAGTTTATAACTCAACAACCAGAACTATAAACAAATTGAAATTATGAGGATATTTCTTTTTATACATATAGTAAAAGGTGAGCTACTTCAAAATATTTGCAAAAAATGTACGGGAGAAACGTCCCCTTTTGTATCCTGTAAATGTTTTTTTTTTGCTGAAGTTGGGAGTTGGGAAACTAAGTAATTTAAATACGCGGTTGAAGTTTTCATTACAAACAGGAAAAACTCGCACGTGTGTAATCTGCGTAAAGAACGAGTTAACCGCTTGTAGATGTTATCCTGTGGTCTATATGCCATTCTGATAAGGCTTCTCGAGGAGAGCGTGAGGGTTTTCATTTATCAAAGTCATAACAGCAAAGCAAAGATGCCAACAGATTAGTAGGGAAATTAATGTTTCTAATTAAACGGGGGAATTAAAGGCGTCATGGCCTTAAAAATATTTCCATTTATCTCGCGGGTTGGTGAAGGTCCTGCATATTAATCATCGTTGCAAAATAACATCAGGTTAAGTGGCTACGTTTCCAAAGGGGACAATTCAACATGTGTGAATGAATAAACGTTTAGACTGTATATAGATAGCGTAATGAGGATAAAGTACTGTCTAGAGGGCGTGAAACTTGTAAGTGACGCTGGGAGTTATTGATATTCATGGGGGATGATTTAAGGGCCTTGAATAAATCCTGGAAGTAATTGGAATCGATATGCAATTTGGAGCGTTTTGGCCAAAAATATCTCGTAGTACTCCAAGGCGTGTTTTAGGCGCCTTAATTTCCTGGCACTAAAAGCAACACAACTACATCAGCTGGCGTAAGCTTCTTGTTCCGCAGGATTAATCCTGCGAGAAAAGCTTTTCTTGCAAATGCTGAATGTGTATATAGATGGATAGGAGTGTTGTAGAGGAATTTGAAAGAAGCGGGAGTAGAAATAAAATAAACTGTTTTTCTATTCATTATTTCCCTTAATTTATGTTTAAATTTTATTTTCTGACATACTTAAATATTCATCGATAGTGTTAATGCATTATAATATAGGTTTTAAGAAAACAAAGCTCACACACGTAATACATAGATTAGTGAATTTCTATTTCAAGCTGTTCATGTTGATAGAAATCGAGGTCAAATTCATTTTTTTTATCAAAATAAGCAGACAAATTCGGCACTAGAATATTATCGACTGCCTTAAAACCTTAATATAGGCAACCGGTATCTAAATGCGGAAAAGTGTTAATATGGTATATATATCTGAGACTTGAACGATATTTTATTTACAATAGGCGCAGATGCAGGAAGCCAAACAATCCCTCAATTAGTAAGCTTTCCAATATTGTTACCAGCTGTCAGGCAACTTGGCTGCAATACCCGACAAAGCCTGCGTCAAATCGAGCGAAAATAAATACGTAAAGCCCCCATCCCAGCGATTTCACTTATTACGATGAACACATGCCATCATTTGCTTGTAAAACGCGGTAGTAAACAGAAGTATCACCGCTAAAGCGTGTTTGTTTTAATTTCGCCCGGAAACCTTCCGCTGAGTCAGCCGGCATGTCTAAGAGCTTTTCAGATTTGCCAAAACGTTTTGAACGGCTGCCATATTCTGTCAGAGATGGAATTGGGGGCGTCATGCTCTTTATTTGCATAAATGTGGATCGCGTCTGCAAGCAGCGAGTTTCCATCTGCATAAAAATAAAGAAAGTGTTGACCTGGCTGACAACCTTACGAGAATAACTCCAAAAAAATGATAATGCGGTATGGTTCGATTCTCGAGAATTCGTAGTACGTTTGTTTCAGAGGTGTGTTGTCACATATGAGGTATTTATAATCAAATAGTTTCGAATAGGTTATCAAATAACACCGAATTCTTTTAAATGTGGGAGTTTGGGAATGTTTCAAAGTATGACGAAAAATGTTTACTAAAGTCATGAAAGGATTCAGGTTTTCCAGGACACTATAGGTGAGATAGTGACGCAAACTGTCCATAAATGTTGTCACGACTGGAATAGGCGGAGGGACTACAAAAATTTATGACATTTCCTTACATCTACATATGTTACCGACTGGTCATTTTTCGTGTTTTAACTATTTTTCCCACCCCAACTCGCGGTTTAGATTTATAAAAATGAAATGATAATTTGTTATGTATGTACAGTACATTAAGGGGCATTAAAAATGCAATTGTGTACACATATGTTGTTACTACTAGGTATATTATTATATAGTAACACCATCACGGTATGTTGTCAATATTTTGGTTCAATTGTTACGTTTTCGTTAATACAAATTAATTTACAATTTGTATTTTGCATCACAACGTTTACTAAAGGAACATTTGAAATTTCATAAAATTAATAAAAAAAACCTAATAGGTTCAGTAGAGTATCGATTTTCCGAACGTCGGTTAACCGGAATGTCGCTTAAGCGAACGTAATTATCAATTTATTATTTTAAAATTTATTCTTGAAAAATCATGGGCCTCTCAAATTAAACGGTTATGGTTACAAACTACAATTTTCATATTCACTAACGATTCGTCTCTTGCACTACCCTCATGTTTTGCCATTACGATCGATCTGATGCGTTCTCGATATCCAATAACTTTTAGTCGTATTATGGCCCACTAACATGAATTTGTTTTCTAATACTTATAAGATCCTAAAGGTTTAAAAATAAGCTAAAGAAATTTGGACTGTTAGAAAACTAACCTTTTCAACGGTACCGGGTTTGTAATGTCTTAAATCAATATTTTTCGAGATATTAATTTTTTTAGATAATTTTTGGTCAAAACATTACTCTATTTAAAATTAATTCTCAGAGAAACGGTTAAAGGTGGGGGTTTTAAATTGATCAGTGTTTCAAGGGGAAGCTTGCCCGATGCGAATCCAGTACGTTTCATTTTTCTGTTACTAAATAGGGGATCAAAAATATTGATTAAAAACGCTAATATTGAAATGGCACTAACTCATTTTTTTAAATGGAATGATATTATATTCTTTTCATATTATAAAAATAGATTAAAAATTAAGTCTTTTTGTATAACATTCTCTATACCTAAATCTAACCGATTGAGGGTGCCTACACAATAATCGCACAAAATTTTTATCCACAAGTACAAAACAGTTTTCACCAGTTATACATACTTCAATTACTTACATTATTAAAATGTCAAATTGACAAATACATTTTACTGTAGAATAAAGGTTTGTGCGGTGTGAATTCGATCATTGTTTATACGATGACTTAAAAAACATTCTTAATGTAAAATTTAAAAATAATTGTTTACTTTTTTTTATAAATTCCGAATAAGCGAAGAAAGTATTAACGAAAAGACATTAGTTTAACTAAAAATTGCGTAAGAAAATTAATTTTTTTCTAGAAAAATCATAATCGGTTAGATTTAGGTATAGGGAATTTTATACAGAAAGATAAAATTTTTAATCTATTTTTATAATATGAAAAGAATATAATATCATTCCATTAAAAAAAATGAATTAGTGCCATTTCAATTTTAGCCTTTTTAATCAATATTTTTGAGTTCCTATTTAGTAACAGAAAAGTGAAACGGACTGGATTCGCATCGGGCAAGCTTCCCCTTGAAACGCTGATCAATTTAAAACCCCCACCTTTAACCGTTTCTCTGAGAATTAATTTTAAGTAAAGTAATGTTTTAATAAAAAATTATCTAAAAAATTAATATCTCGAAAAATATTGATTTTAGACAGTATAAACCAGGTACCTTTGGAAAGCTCTAAATAAGTAGATTTAAGAAAAAAATTTAAAATGGTGGGGTGCCATTTAAGAAAATGGACTTGATGTCAACTGTGCGCCTCCTAACTATATTTTTAGAAAAGAAATATTTTAAGAAGGTACCTTTTTTAATGCTATATAACTTTTGTATTTACACATTTGGTCTATCTTCAATAATAAAGCTACAATCCACCGATCCGCCGAGGTTGGGACACCCTGTATAATATAAATTTATCTTTTGGAAATTAACAATTCATTAAAACACATTTTACACAACCAAGGAGGTAGTAATAATGATATGACACATTACTTTTACTGGACACACAATAACAGGCCACCGACGCCAAACTACTTCACGGAGAAAATAATGTTTATAAAAGAAAATTAATTGAAGCTAGAGAGATCTTTCGTAAATTACATAAAAGAAAATGCCCCGGGCTGTCTTAATAGTCAGATAGACTTAAACTTTGAGCCTTTATTTAAATGAATGATTGCCTTAAAAACATATGTAAGAAATTTGTTCGCAACGGGTAATTTAATATTCACGAAACTGTGTTTTTTGGGATATTTATTCAACATTGGGCTGAACTCCTTTAATTTGTGTTTATAGAAGTTTGTGAACGGACATGTTTAATTTCTCATTTTGTTAATGTAAAAATGTAACTGCTCTTAATTCGTATATATGAAATTACACTTATTTAGTTTCTAATGATTTGTTTTTAAGTTGCTGGTAATTTTAATTAAAAGGATCTGTTGCATCCTCGACTTTTTATTTCTGTTAATTTGATGCTCTGCATTCATGGTCAAGATGATCGGTATAAATTTGAGCTAAGTTGGGCTAAGGTAGGTATGGATTTGTAATTTTGTATAATAATTTACTACTATAATTTTTTAACCTATAATTTCTTATTGAAAGTATTATAGTGTATGATGAATTAGTAGAAGTAAAAATTCTAAGTACTTTCTTGACAATTTTTAATTTTTCGCAAGGTGACCGGTTTCGCCACTAATTCGTGGCTTCTTCAGGCCTCTGAAATAGTTACATTAGACAGTATATTAGGGATTACAGTTTAAAAAATGTTTCTATAAGAATATTAAAGAAATTATAATAGATGAAAAAATATAAATTTACTTGTAGTCAATATTTACCTCTTGTCATTTTTATATTAACTTTGTAAATTGTTATCATTATACTTGATCTCTGTTTTGTTCTATTTTATGTTTTAATATTCATTACAGCTTAACAAATTAAAATTTTGGACGAACACAGGACGTTAACGATTCGGGATAACAGCTGACAAGCGATAAAATGTTTTTTTTTGCATATACAAAACACGAAGTATCTGAATTTGTCGAATATTCAAGTATAGAATGCTTTATCTTTTAATGTATGTATGTAAAGTCGGTAAATTTTAGAACAGTTTCTTTAAGTATAAATATGACATCTCTAAATTCCAGCGCCGCTCTAACATTTCAATACCACTTTTGTAGAACGATTTATCTTTTGCCTGAAAATAGGCCTCAGTTTCAGCGATAATCTCTTCATTCGAGCGAAATTTCTTACCGGTGAGCATTTTTTTGAGGTCTGCGAACAGCCAGTAATCGCTGGGAGCCAAATCTGGCGAATACGGTGGATGTGGGAGCAATTCGAAGTTCAATTCATGT
>JAWQRP010001355.1:0-19600 GCA_033557875.1 Quadriops clusia | reverse complement strand
TTGAGATGGAGTGACAGCGAAGGCCCACTTACTCGAGCATCAAGTTCGATAGAATCAAGAGCACGCGACAATTTCACTATCAGATCAAAGCTTTTGCGCGCCTCACGGAGCAAAATGCTATAACACAAAAATCTTCGGTATAACCCTTCTGCTAATATCGTATAGATATCTGCGCTAATATGTACATACAATCTTCTTCAGATTAAATTTATAGTCTTTTAAGTTTCGTATGCTACGGGAATATACTGTAAACCACTTTTTTGAACTTTCAAGAAAAAAAAATACAAACGAATTTTCTACATTAAAAAGTGTCAAAATGATTCCATGATAATGAACTGTGTGTGTAAAGTACATATCTAAAAATTCTAACAAAAGAATAAAAAAATTCCGGCCAGACTTACATACTCTTTTTAATAATGCTACACAATAAGTACCTAGAGTTTAGTTTAGATTAGATAGTTTTTTTATTCTACCGTCACCTCATTATATCCGAATAAATATTATAAGTAAGTATAATGATTATAAACTTGTATTCGTGAATCTTATCTCGTGATAAACTTTTTTACACACATAAACTTTTTATAGGAGGAATACACGAGCGTCTGTACCTATATAGAATATTCTTTTAGTTTAATCGGATGTTTTTCTTAAATAAGCTCACTCAATAAATATAAACGCATCAAATCTTGGACTTATGCACTTAAATGCACAAGTGTAAAATGAATCATATCATAATTGAAAGTACACGCTTTTAAAATAATTACGCTTAAGCGTTCATTTTTCTACTTGATCCCAGTGCGGCCATCTGACACATACAAAGTTGCCCTAGTTTCCTTCCTCTTCTTTGTTCACGTTGTTCAACTCAGCATCACGGCCATGATCGGGACTTTTATCGTGCACCTAACGAGAGTAGGCAAAGTGGAGATCGCAAATGGCCAGCGATCTTTAATTAAAGATTATTCAGACTATTAAGAGCCATTAATACGGATACAACGTCATAAATCTACCGCCTGCTGGTGATTGCAAAAATAGGAACAACACCTGCAACTACACTTGCTTTTAATAATAATAAATAAAAGAATAAAAATAATAAAGGAAATAAAAATGTGCATTAAAGCTGCCGGCCTAGTATGTGGGCTAAAAGTAACTGGAAAATATTTGATCTGTAATGTAGGGATTTGTTATTATTAAATTTTATAAGTAGATATATGTAAAACGTGTCTATATAATATGTAACCTCCTGAATTTTATGTTTTACTAAAACTGCGACAAAAACTCTGACTTCTTCTTGTGTAATCGGCAATACAGCGTCTCATTAAAATCTGATTATTTGTATTTAGGTAATATTTATTATTTATTTAGATAATATTTATTATTTATTTAAATAATATTTATTATTTATTTAAATAATATTTATTATTTATTTAGGTAATATTTTTAGATTAATTTCTAAATCGCAATCTCTTTATGTAACATTTGCTATAACCCTATGAATATCTTATACATTTGAATTTACGTACTCTATCCGCTCTCCGCTTCTATACCCAAACTTGTCTTTTGTTAATTTGTCAACTGTTCTGTTTTCATCCTCCGAATTTTCATCGTTGATAATTAAGACATCTGGACGAGCAGAAAAAATTACGTCAATTGGATTTTGTATTTTATCTTCATCATCTTCCCACACGATATCTATAGTCTGCTCTACAGTTAGATCTCTTTCGAATTTCAAACCAATTTTCATTACGTTAACTTATATGTGATAATTTAAAGAAATTAGTAGATGGTAATATATAGATATATAACAATTATAAGTTGATAATACAATAAAAGTTCTCATCTTACCTATATGACATTATTCAATAAAAAAAACATAGATCACTCACCTATAATATTTTGCACAATTGGCGGAGGCGCACAACGAAATCATATACATACATAGCAAAGAAGAGTTCGAATAATTTAATTTAATTAATTAATTTATGCTTAAAAGTATGAATGTGACATTCAGGGGCCCTGCAAGGCTTTCTTAGTTCTTCGCTCCTAACTAGGTTTTGATTTTTTAATTGATTTCTTTCATTTTTTTCGTCCTGAGTACTTTTGAGAACTGTGGCATGTTGGTTGTTGCAGAGCGGCTATCTTCTCGGCGGTCTTAGATCGAGCTTAGGAGGCTGGACGCAGAAAGTGAAGTCTTGGTACTGGGGAAGACCTCTTGTAAGTTTTGATCCAAATCAACTGCAAGCATTCTAAATTCAAGCTCGAATTGCTAACGCAACCACGGGCCACCCGCCGGCTGCTTGTGTACAGGGTGTACCTTTTCATTTAACCCCAGCACAGTGCGCAGCATGACCGAATTCGGCCACCCGTCCAAATCTTAGAATCTTAGTTTTTCCTTCAATATTATTTTTTTATTATTATTCCTTTAATTAACTAAATACCTTAATTTTTATTAATCCTATTATGGGCACGGGAGCACGATTACTTTACTATTTTTCTTAAATATTATTAATACTATAACATAAACAAAGACGACCATCATTTATTTTATATATATATTTATTTATTCGTTGTTTTATATATTTACATACTCATTAATTTATTACTTACATTAGTTATTTTTTTAATTCCTTGGTGATTTTTATAACACCTATTATTAGACTTTTAGATTTTAGTTCACGCTTACTAGTCTAATATTTTTAGCAAAATAATGAAACGTAGAAACTCACTATCTTTTGATACGGTATTCACTTTCTAAATAATTTTTAAGTAAAAATGAAAAGCTAATCTTAAAATTAATGCGACTAATTACCCCGCAACATTTAGAAAATATTTCACAACCGTGTTACCATTATAGTGAGTTTTTCAATAATCTACCTCTAATTTTACTGGCGTTAGATTTTTACTAAAAATTCTCTAAATGTTTAGATTGATGATTAGTGTACTGCTCTTTTAGTTTTTTTTTAATTTTCGTTATTGGTTCCTTGGCCTCAGCTGCATTAGAGGGCATATAAAATGTTTCCAAAGTGCTACAAACATACACTCAATTCTTCGTATTCTACTAAAATTCAGCCATCATATCACAGCTTACAAGAACTTAAACATGTTCCTCAAATAAACATGTACCTCAAATAAACATGTACCTCAAATAAACATGTACCTCAAATAAACATGTACCCTAAGTAAACATGTACCCTAAGTAAACATATACCCTAAGTAAACATGTACCCTAAGTAAACATGTACCCTAAGTAAACATGTACCCTAAGTAAACATGTACCCTAAGTAAACATGTACCCTAAGTAAGCATGTACCTCAGGAAACAAGAGCCTCGATAAACATGTTCTTCGAATATACACATTTTTTGGAAAAACATGATCTTTGTACCAACATGTTACCTATATAAACATGTTACTGTAATAGACATGTTATTTGAACCTTAAAAACCACTTTTACTCTTGTGGGACGTCTTTGTAGTATCAAGATTTTAACTTTCACCGTCCACAGCCATGCAGTAAAATAAATAATAAACGAACACCTTAATAGCATTGTTTATGGCATGGGGCATGACATACGACAACTTTAAACTCGAACCCAAACAAACAAAAAATCGACAAGTAATTTTACTCTCCCTTTCTGTCTCTATCTCTCTTTCTTCATCTTTAGTTTGTAATTTTTTCCTCCTTACAGTAAATTTGGAGCTGCTGTAGCAGTTAGCATAATTAGCAAATGCACACACATTTTGCAATTTATTATTAAAGTTAGTAACGTACAAATAGACTTTACCAGTATGCAATCAAATACTTTATTGTTCTAGACTGTTTTAGAATGTTTTAGTGATTGTTCGTTAATGGTGAATGATAGAGTTCCTTTATGTATTTTTCTATTTGCGACTTCCCGTCTGCATTTGTAAATATTGTTATGTCGTAGTGAGTGACACCTTGTCCTAGTATTTTTTATACTTATTCTTGTCTTGTTTTATTACTGTGTACGGCTTTAAATGTGTTTTTAGAATTTTCTCACTACAGTATTTAGATAAATTTAGAAGTTCATTAATTCTAATAAATAATTCCTTTTCAGGACCAAACTACACTTTTCTCATACTGTTATTCATTTCCCAACTTTCTCAATTTTATTTTACTAAATGTAGTTTTTACAAAAAATGTTTTTCTTAGAGAACTTTAATAAGATTGAACTTCAATAAGATTGAACTTCAATAAGAATCAGCTTCAATAAGAATCAGCTTCAATAAGAATCAACTTCAAAAAAAACCAACTTCAATAAGATTCAGCTTCAATAAGAATCATTGCCCCTAGATATTCTAATCAATTTCACTTTTGTTTAGCTGATGCATAACAAACTATTAGTTCAGAGTTTCCCTTTCTCTTTATTTATTTATTTATTGGTGTAGCGCACAGCAACCCAAGTCGCGACGACGTGCAAAATGCATTTGAACTGAGAAACTGAGGCAATAACAATGCCCCCGTGGGAGATAAACTTGAACGCAAGGAACAAGATCTAATAAGGCGGATTATAAATTATTGTCTGGGGCACATAGTATACATATTCATCGTAAGATACGCATAGCGTGGTAAAATGGGAGAAAGTATTTCTCTTCTTTCCTCACAACTTGCTCCTTGAAGTGAAAACGCGAGTAATTCAAAACCTCGCTCATGCTGGTCGCATTCAAAGAAATTCGAATCCCACGATAATCGTATAGAAATACCTTTGCCAGCTTGTGGTACATTTTCTAATTGCAGTCATAAAAATTAATTCATTCTGCTTGAAGCCTTAAAACATAAATTATTTTTATAAATCATATATTAAGTTTATACCTATATACAACTTAAAAATACGACTATTTAATTGTACCAATAAACACTTCTTTTATTTTCTGCCTACAACAAGCACAAGTATTTTGTGTAAATATTAATTGGAAAAATCTAGTATTCAATTCATGGAAAACTTTATCTGTGATGTGTTTTTTCAGGAATTAGCCCATAAACTATCCAGGAGTTTTGACATGAAGGACGAACAATCGCTGCTGGAAGGTGAAGGAGGGATAAGGAGGCACCAATCAATGCAAAGGCTTGCAAGAGGGGAAGGTCTGTCCTCAGGATCCGATAGAAGCGAAGGTCCAAGGGTTCTGACGGATCCCGAAGGAAACCTGAGGGTCACCGTAAGAAAGACGAAACCGATCTTGGGCATAGCCATCGAAGGAGGAGCCAACACCAAGCATCCGCTTCCTAGGATTATCAACATTAATGTAAGAAGATACAAATATAAAACATAACAATCCTAAGACTAATCAAAAATAACAATAACAATTAAAAATGTAATAAAAAAACTACAACTCGGATGCAAGGCAAACTGCTGTGATATTAGAATTATTACTGCTTCCTTCAATAGTTAATCTCTCAAAAACCTTGATTTTCAATTAATTAGATCTGATTCCTTCTTTTATTTATTAAGATATCAATGTCGATACTGTTGACATGTATTAAAAATCAATGAGAATGTTAAGTTGCTTTTTAACATTCATTAGTGTTTTCATTCTTGTTTGTTAAGGACATTGTGTTTAGATGAATGTACCAAATAGTGGACTACTCAGCTAACTTTTGTATGAATGAATTTCTTTTCTTCTCTCTCTACTCTAAACTTACTCTTTTAATCAGATTTTTTTTTGTTTTAATGGTAATCCAAGATAAAATACGTTTTACATGATATTGATAATTAAGAACAACCAATCAATGATGTAGAATTATTTCCTATTTCGTATCTCTATCTTCCAAGATTCTTTCTTGAGACCTGAGGAAAAACTATACACGTACATCTTAAATAGTTAATGTTGTTTCCGTTTTCTTCAATTACTACGTTTTCTTGATTTCTTGGAACTTACGGAAGATTGGTGAATTGGATAAATAAAAAACGTCGGTTGAGTTTTAGTTGTTAAAGAAATTAAAATTTTATTCCGTCGACGTTTCGAGGCGAAATTTTCCTCTTCTTCAGGACATTAAAATACAAGTTGGCCTCATGTTAAGATTGTGAACTAAAATTATTTTGAAACTCCAGAGGTATAGGCAACTTTAAGTGCAGCCAGTGTATTTGTTATGGGGATGTATGCAAATTTGTTTTTGGAACTACAATTTGTCGTTGCCTATTTTTTAAATAAGATAGTCCATCTTCATGATACAGAGTCCAAATGTACTGTCAAAATAAATATATTCACCGAAGACAAATTTCTTGAAAGATTTAATTCAAAAGTATAAAACGGTACAAAATGTGCTAAGGGAGGAAGCAGATGAAAGATCTTTCTTATTTTAATGTTCATTCTTCAAAAAAAGGACAAAGCCGAGTCTCGAAACATCGAAATAAATCCTCATTTTATTTATAAAAATAATTTTTTTTATTTATTGCATCATCTTCACATTACCGAAAAAGAAACTACAAACTATAGAGAGGTATATCTGATGTCATTTCATACTAGGACACAGTTTCTTTGGCCTTTGCGCCTCATATTTAATGTTTTAACTAGATCTTAAAGTGTGTATGACATGGATCGTCCTTTCAAAAGACCTCTCATTATTAGTCTACTTTTATTATTACATTATTATTTTCTTAAAGCATGTTTTGACTACTTCGATTAACTTCATATCAATTTGCATTTCGTGATGTCTATAAAATCCAAGTGGATATCTTAATTTTTAGCTCTGTTCTTCTCAAATTCCTGATTACAAGTACAGGTATATTGAGATTGTGTATTGTGAAGAACATCATAACAATTCATGTAGTAAATAAATAACAGAGAAGTACAAAGCTTTCATAAGGAAGAAGAACATTTTTTTAATTTTCAGGATATAGAAATTTTACAAAGAGAAAATAACTAGTAATTGGAATCTTTAAATAGGTATAACGTGGAATAACTTACAAAGAAAATTTAATATATTTTAAGGGAAATACCATGTAAAATATATATTTCTTGTTGATCTAGAATATCGTTAAATGAACACAAAGGTTTTTAGTTTTACAATAATTGTTGTATTTTATATACACTTGTTTCTATGCATAATTTTGCTACAGTAAATCCCGCTTAGCACTCAATATAATATACAAATATAGTATTGCATAAACTTATAGCCAGATTTATTAGTATTTATAAAATAAAATATCTTTTTTTAGGAAAATGGAGCTGCTTACTCGGCAGGTGGCCTGGAAGTTGGGCAATTGATCCTACAAGTGGATGGCACCCGAGTGGAAGGTCTCCAGCACCAAGATGTAGCACGCCTTATAGCGGAGTCTTTCGCTAGGAGAGACCGAGAGGACATAGAGTTCCTGGTGGTAGAAGCGAAGAAGAGCAATATGGAACCGAAACCGACGGCTTTGATCTTCCTGGAAGCTTAACATTTGCTTAGCCTCCCCCCTAGCGACCCTCCGGGGCCCATTCAGTACACCGATGATGACTGAAAGCTACAACCACGCCTACATATCAGCACGCTTGGTGCTTAAATCTTAAATTTTGCTCGAACTTCTACTATCGCAGAAACAGGTCACTTTAGTTACAACCTAAACCCTTATTCAACAAATAAATATTACCGTGCCTTGTTAGTGTCAATCCTCCATTCTGTCTTAAAATTCAATGCTGAAATTTTATAGGCATGATTTATCAAAAATACTGAGTAAAATACATTACAATACTTTTTAACAATGTTTAATACAATATGACTCTAATTCTATAAAAAAAATGAATCTAAATAAATAAAATGCAATTGGAGAATTGAAGCTAATGCAGCAATACCATAAAATGATTGGAACGAAAATACCAAAAAAACATATTAATAGAAAAAAATAAAGATAGGATTAATAAATAATAATCACAATAATGATTAATAATAACAAAAATAGTAATAGTATTAAGACCAGAAATTATGTAATAATAATAATAGTAGTAATCGAAGAAAAAATTCCCAAACAACATTACAAGTGTAAAAAAGTGACTTGTTTCAGATTTACGCATCTTGCATATCATGTATCATAGAGCGAACCTAAAATCAAGAGAATCACTTTGGGTTACGGCGCAATGATTCTCGGAAGCATTTGGATTGCTGTAGATTTTTAAATGTAGGTAAGAAATGGTCGTCTTCACCCTGCAAAAAAAATATTTTTGTTGTAAACAGCGAAATGGGTGGCGACAACTCCTAATGTAGTCATGAATTCATTATAATATGCCATGAACCATTACACTGTAACAAAACCATTACTACGCAACCGACAAAACCATCACACCTTTATATAAGACCATTTGGTAGCTCCACGAAGATCAATCTCATAGAGACTAACTGTTACTTGTTGTTTACAGCTTTAGTGAGCTTTAATTGTTAATGAAGAACTAATAAATATCACTTAATGCGCAATGGTTATATGTGCATATTATAACAAAAACTTTTAAATCATTCCAGTGTAGGCGACATTGCTCCTACATTAATTATTATTGTATTATACTTAATAATTAAAATACTTTTAAATGTTAAATAATTTAATATTGCACATTGATTTAATTAACAGCTATTTTTGATTCATCGGGATACGCAGTAAGTCTTAAATTATTTAAAAATTGTAAAACAACCATTCTATTTCAAATAACAACTGTACAAACAAAGACTACCTAGCTACACCCAACAAATTAATTAAAATCTTTTTTACATAAAAGCAAATGTAGCCATCACTGGAATAATCGGTGACACCAACTAATATAGCGATTTCTAGAGGGCGAGGCACTTGGATAAATCTAGTTTCAAAACAAGCAATGTGTACATACACAAAGAATTATATACAAATCTATTTTAACAAATGAATTATGTAAAAATGTATTATTGTAAAAAAATAATTATTATAAGTGAAAAGATTATTATTGTAAGTAAAATGATTATTATTTTAAGTAAAATGATTATTATTGTAAGGAAGATGATTATTATTGTAAGAAAAATGATTATTATTGTATGTAAAATGATTATTATGTAAGTAAAACAATTACTACTGTAAGTGAAAAACTTACAGTAACCAAAATATTATTACCGTAATCATAATGATTACCGCGTAAATGAACTTATTTTATATTCCAGTATTAAGTAATATTATTATTATTATTGAAGGTCAACATTGATTTCCTTAGATTTAAATGTGAAGAAAATCTGAC
Organism: Quadriops clusia; assembly: GCA_033557875.1. Taxonomy (NCBI): domain Eukaryota; kingdom Metazoa; phylum Arthropoda; class Insecta; order Coleoptera; family Hydrophilidae; genus Quadriops; species Quadriops clusia. Next base: position 10,414 of record JAWQRP010001355.1, on the reverse strand, counting down.
TTAAACAAAAAGAAATCACTGTAACATATAAATAATACGCTAATTATAGTTGTGCCAAAGAATGTTCATAGTAGATTATAAAGATGGTGAAATTATTAGAGATATTACTAACTACTATTAAGTAAACTTAGAAAACATAAGAATCTAACGCCTTGTATATGGATACTACGTGAACCTGTTCATTGTTAATAACAAAATACAAGATGCATTTATTGCTTAATCGAAATATCGTCTTTACGGATTTGTTTGTTATTACTACATACCCGATTTTACACATGATTCTAAACATTCTACAAAAGAAAACGAATACTTAAAATTTGAATTTAACTTACAATTACTTTTATTGCTTTTCAATAATTAATTATTATTATTTCGAATTATTATTATCTCGAATTATTATTATTTCCAATTATTATGAACATTACAAATTACCCATCAACCAAGTTTGATTTATCAACATTTTTTTGTTAACATAGATAATAAAAAACATTTCCCAAAGACCGAATAAACTGAATGTTTTTGCCTTCACTGCAAATTTGCAAAGCACTGTTGTTAATTTTAAACGCTGATGTAAATATTATTACGGTTATTAACTTAATTTTATTGTTTAGCGGTGCACGGGATCGTCACAAAGTGACAATTCCTTTGTGAATTCCCGCTGCGATTTCATACGTGATAACGTTTTTTTAATAGTACCTAAATAAAAACTTATAATATGAAGAATTTCATTAATTAGGGTAATAGAATTAGTGCTTTATAAAAACTGACGGTGTTATCAGAGGTCCTAGAGACGAAAGTGATTTGTTGGGCGCTGCCGACTCGACTGTGGATCAGCGCAAAACAAGCATTTTCTATAAAAATGTGTTATGTATTCATATTTTTTAAAACGTAAATAATAAAAAGAGGTTGCTTATTATTGTACATACTATGATAGGTTTTAGAAGAAAATTCAGGATTTTTATTTTTATAGTTGATTCTGTTATTGAATGTAAATTGTTAAGTACCTACTGTGTACTACCCAATTATTTTCCATAAAACTTAGGATTGATCGCTGCTAATTTAAAAAAAAAAAACAATGATTAAAAAAAAATATTTTATTACTCCAAAATAAGAAAACGAAAACTATAAGCAACATATCGCATCATTCTACCTCAAAACCAAACCAAAAATTCATCAATTCCCAATTTTATTTCTAATATTATATACGTTATTATTACATGATATGTTGGAGAAAGGTCAGTCCTAAGTTAAATATTAGAATATTCATTTGATTGTTAATTGGAAAAATAATGACTACTATTAAATTGTTATATTATGCATAAACATGAAATTAAAAAAGTAAGAAGACAAAAGTAACGTGTAGTGGTGCAGTTATGCTATTCAGGGAATACTTAATAATTTTCCGTTGAAACAATAGCGTGTAGTCTCCCTAAGTTGACATAACCACAATTTTGACAACAGGACACACTGACGACGGTACGGCGTGCCAAACAGTTATTATGTACGTTTACGAATTAGCAAACAAACACGTTATTGCCACTGACTTAGCCGAAGCTCAACATAAATAATTTGTTGATAAATATATATTCCATTATTAAGAACACAATCTTTTCAATGGTGCTGATAAAGTTTAAGCTTAAAGTCCCTTCTTAGTTATACTACTCGAGCATTTTTGTTAAGCTTCGGTCTGTGAAAATGTTAAATTTTAGCTGTTGATTATTTATAGTACGAACTGTAAAGAAATTATATTATAAATAATGAGACCTATGTACAGATTTTATTATAATATCACTGAAGAATAAAAATTAATAATGTTCATAATTATATCACTGATAATTGTTACGGAATCGATTTCGCTCTTTTTTCCAATTTTCTGACGGCGAAGCGCTGCCGATATTTCACACACACAATAATTTACATGAGTCGATTTGAAAAGATGTAAATCTCCCAAATATAAGCAAAGCAGTTCACGTTTAATATTAATTAGTTCATTCATTTTACACCGACTACTGATTCATATGCAATTTTAATAAATCATTGCAATAATTTGTTGTGATTTTAATTATATACTACATACATTTCCAATTCCTTTATATTACATTTTATTTTGTATACAAGTTGCGTATAGTATTAATAATCATAATAATCTCTTATGCTATTGGGTTATGATGTATAACAGGGGTTATCTTTACATATTAATAAAATACAGGGTAAACAGTCTTTAAGTAAGTTACATATGTCATAAAGTTAATATTTACACTTCCAGGCAATATATGCAAAACTAGGATATATTTACCTAAATAAAATATGTTTTTTAATACAGTGTAAAGGATATAAATTTCCATCAGTCTTCAGGTGTAAGATTACATGGTATGCTGATCTTAAAATTTGGCACAATTTGTCTAGAATGAAAATTGCTCCGAGTTTTGAATGAATCCATTTTAACGTTTTCGTAGAAACACGTCCTATAAAAACAGTAATTTAATTAAAATGGTCAAACGAGATGTTAACGTTATGCAGGGCTTAAAGTTAAATGTTTTCGTCCTAGTTTCACCCTTGCCTCTATATTAAAATTCTATGAGTTCGTTAAACATTCAATAAATAGTGGGATATTATGTGTAGTACAAATTTGATCACCACATTTACTTTGTACAAAGTTACAACATTTAAAGCTAGTGTTAAACATTCACATTGTTAGGGCAAAGTCGGGGATTTAATGGATACAGACCAAAATTTCGTTCTACTTTCATGTACCTTAGTTTAATGAAAGTAAAATATATTGTAATTTTTTTGGAAATGATAATAATAAAAAGTGGTTTCTTAAGTTAGGGTAATCCTTCTGATTGTATTGAAAATTTAGTAAGGAATGAATGTTTGTATCACAAGTGCATCACAAAAATAATTCTTACGTAATTGTAAAAAACATATATAATAAAAATAACTTCTTGAAAATTGTAATTCTGGTTAAAAATAAGAAATTAACATCAAAATTTTTGTACGTTTAAATTACTCTTTTAAGTTACGAAATAATAATTGTGAATAATAATTTGAAGTTATGAATTAATAATCCTAAATTATAAAAATGCCGTTTAATTTAGAACAATAATTTAAATGAAAGGATTACGGAATCGTCATTTCCCAATAGTAAAGTATCGTCAGTGCACCTTAAAAGTCCTTCTCCTTGATTTTCTTCCGAATAAGGAATAAACTATCCAAATTAGCAACAGAATTCCTCCAAATATATACAAATTGAGGACAGTGTTTTCATTTGGCATTTCACATCTGTAAAATGCATGATTGTTTGGTGTAAAGATGACCTAGAAAAGATCAAAATTTTATTTTTGTTACACTTAATACTAAGTGAATTAAATAGATAGATAAATGAATGCAAACCATTGCAAATGTAGGGTTCCGTTTATTCCTCCAACTAAAACTTGGAACGGTATATTCCACCCCTTCCCCTAAAAGTAGCGGTTTTGTACATCCATGATGGGTATGACCGGACATGACAACGCGAGGTTTTATTTGGTTCAAAAGCTGATAAGTAGATATTTTACTTAAGCATTCCCATTTTTCCCGGAATCGTTCGTTTTTTATAGGAAATGGGGCGGCATCGACTGTGTCACAATCAAAGTCCGATTCCCTAAACATAGGGAAATGTTGCATGAGAATCGGTCTACTGTACCGGTCCAATTTGTACTTTTGGTCACATTTTGTTGTTAGCGTTCCATTGGCACATTTAAGTTGTTCTGAAATGTTTAAGTAAAATAATTATGGTAACGTTTGATTGTTATTATTGTTAAACGTCTTACTTTCTACGTGAGCAATTTGCAACTGTGCAGGTTTGCACAGAAAGCAGCCATCTCCTTCCATGGCCATACTGTTTATTATAACGAAATGGTTTCCTCTCAAGGAGACGAGTTGGACAGCAGATTGATTAAAGGCAGTGACGAATCTACTGTTTAAGTACGGTGTTATGCTGAAAGTTGTTATAAAATGGTTGTTGATAATTTTTTATTCAATATATTATGTTCCCTCTGCCCAGAAAGAAGTGTCCGATTTGAGATTTGTTTTCATAGTTAAATATCTTTTAAATCTCATATTTGCTTATTAATACAGTAAAACCTCGATATAACTGACCTTGATATAATGGACAAAATTTTGTGCGGAAAAAATAGTGCTTCCCACTCAGATATGTATAAGATTTACTTCAAAAATAAACATTTTATTTAGGTATTGTTTTATATTTTTTGGTTTTATAACTTTATATTATAATACTTTGTTATTCTCGTAAATTTAATTCTTAAATTCTTAAATCGAAATGTTACCGAACACGAAGTTCGAAGTAAATGAATGTATTTATTACTTTATTTACTAAACTGTTTGTTTATTTCTAACTTCAATGACCTTGTAAAAAAACGTATTTTTTTATAACAGACTTTCGGCTTTAACGAACACCCCCTCACCCACATTAGTCCGTTATATCTAGGTTTTACTGTACAATGTGAGTGAAAATGAGTGAGGCAATTTACCTCCTCTTAGATCAACAAAAGAGACCGCGTTTTTTATACCTCACTCAATTCCACTCACCCTGTATTTAAAACATAATTTTCCTAATTTATTTCAAAATCCCAAATTGGATATTCCTGAACACGGGGAATTAAGTCTTAATTGATTATTAACTTGATTTTGAATTATAAATTTAGTATTCAATTATATTGCAAGTCTTGTTTAAGTGTTTATAAACTTTGTTTAACCCTTTGCTATTGATACCATTTATACTAGTCGCTCCTGAGAGTCTGAGCATTTTGAGGATAAAAAGTAATCTATTATAAGTACGGTAAAATCGGTTTTTCTTTTGAGATATTTGTTTCTGGGTCAACTTTCCTGTGATTTTTACCTAAAGTAAATATCAAAAAATAATATTAATGCTATGAAACTATTTCATTGTGTTACGATTGAAAACAAAACTCTCCACAGGATCATTTAAAGCAACTTGAAAATCTAAAATTTCCATAAGTAAGGAACATAGAATCATCGAAAGAAAGATATTATTTACTCTGATTACAAAAGCTTAATTTATTGACAAACATTTATCACTTTTTTAATGTTTCTTCATTTTGAATGCATTGCACTGTAATTTCAACAGACTTCCATAGTGTAAAACAAGTTTTGTTTAATATACGACATTACGTATTGATCTATCTAAATTAGTGAAAAGTAACAATAAATGTTACCTCAGAATACGAATTTCAATAACTCGTTAATTTCGCAATTTTGTACCTCAGCAAAGTCAGATCACGTTTCAGTATTGGTATACAAATAACTATCGATTGAATAACTCACCCATAATGGAATCCAATGTCATGATTGCCGACTGCTATGAATAACTTAGTTTCTTCTGGCACAAAGAACAAGCTATTAAAACGATTCACATAATATTCAAATTCTCCATGACTGCAGTACAATCCTTCATCGAAAAGATCCCCGAGAACAAAAACAGCATCAGGTTTGTGAAGGCTTAGGGCGGTCTGGAATGCCCTGTACATTTGCCACTCTCTTCTAAGTTTATCGAACCAATGTCCATGTCTGGATCCCAGCAAATGGGTATCTGCAATGACCATTGCCTTAAGAGGTTCATCATTGCCACGAGGTATTGAGGGATCTGCCTTTCTTGAATCTAAAGCTGGCCAATTGCACTGGAAATAATCACTTTATTATAGAAAACCACAGACTGCTAACGATACGTATACATTCACAAACAGCACAAATATGCGGCCAATCAAGTGTTGTACATGTTATGTAATTGCAATAAAGCAACGAGGGATTACAACAAAATTATCGGGCATCGTGAATGGACTTCGTCCGTTTTGTAGCATAGCTGTGTTGGCTAACGTTTTCTCATAAATATTCGTTAGATAGATAGAATCAGTTGAAACTAATAAGCGTCGCATTAATAAACAAAGAATGCAAAAGTACCTTTTTATTTATTTAAAATTTTACCACCTTGTTAGGCGACAACAATTTTCAGCAGTTCTGAACTAAACGTCAAAATTGACAACAATAACTTAACCTAACTTTTTGGTCGTTTTTACCACTTTTTATTGTTATTTAACATTTAATAGCCGTGATAAGATAAATAAATCACAATGGAACATTACTGTCTCATACTGTCTCCTTGACATAATAGAAAACCCTATTTTAAACCAATATTACTTATTGTTTTGAAACGCCCATAAATGTTAGGTTAGATTCTGAATATCCTTTTATTGATAGCTTTTTTAGGAAAACTTAAAAAAACAATATAAACACTCACATTATACAAAATTAAGTAATAAACCAAGTATTCGCAATAGAGGAACAATGCAATTATTCCACAAATTGTTTTCAGGATGTAGCTGCCATTGGGACGCATACTGATGAACTAAAGATAATCTTTTCTGCGCTTTATTAAATTGGAATCTTAGCACAATTATTTAAATGTAGTTCAGTGAGTAAATGTAGGTAAAAAATTAAGTGAAAAGTAAACTGGCAGTTTAATTTTAAAAATCTTATCCTATTTATAAATTACTTAAGATTTTGCCGCCAGAATTCAAATCGTTATGTCGTAAATATACACTTACTTCTTCTTCTTTCTCGTTAAAGTAAGCTATGCTAGATATTCAAATATAAAATCAGGCACAAAGATTATTTCTCTCAGAAATTATTTTTATGCGTACAATTGTTATAATGTAAAACATTTTTTATCGTAGAAAATTGTTTTTTGAATACATACTCGCTAGGCAATGCAATACGTAAAGATAAACTAAGTACAAAGTACGATAACAAGAAGTCATAAAGAGCACTAATTGTTATCTGAGGAAAATGCAACGAGAAAATTATCCAGCCAATGGGAGAAAACGCTTATATTATAAACAAAATTTTTCAAGTTTTATTTTATTTGGATTAAACTATCAACAAATTGCAAAATCACTAAGATTAATTTGATTATAATGCTTTTACAATATTTATTGATATAGAAACTGTTGCTAATATAAGGAATAAGTATTCATAATTATTTTGATTCTTAACACATCGTAAAAACAGATAGCACCTCTAACACACAACAATAATATGTATTACATACATGTGGGATGACCTATGACTACACAATATTCTTCGGGTCCAGCAGAAAGTTATCACACTTTAAAAATATTAACGAAGCAATTGCAAAAAATGTCTTGTTGAATTTATCGGAGCTATTTCGAAAGTTTTGTAACAACTACTGGCCGCAGAAGTCACGCTACTTTCAGCAATTATTGTGTTATCTCGATTCTTCATAATAACACATCGTCGTTTTTAGCTGTTTTTCAACTTTCAAGATAACTAATTAGCTAATTACTTTCTAAATCCGAAAAAACAAGTTCGGGTCAACACTGCTATAACCTTAGCATTATAAAAGTGGATTACATGAGTGCACCAGGAAGTACAATGTAGATCTGTATACTAACAATAGAATCAAATTGGTTAATTGTGTACCGAAAAAAATATAGTTTGTTGGCATAAGACGGATAACTAACGGCATCTCAACAAATACATGTACAATAAAAATGTCCAAAATCGTAACAATGCACAATCAATAGACTAACAACTATTTGAACAAAATTATCCACATTAAAAGATCGAAAATTTGTCAAAACTTTATAATTTTATTATGAAATTAATTTAAATTGCGACGACCCGAAAACAGTGAGTATAGATCGTAGATCGTAGAAGAGAGTCGGCCCAATGCATTTAAGAGGCAGCTAGTCATACCTTAAAATGTATTTTAGATATTTTTTCGCGTAGGAATAAGATATCGCCATGAAACAAACGGCATAATATTCCATTTTTTCTCTCCTAGCCTGTTAGCATTTTGTTTTTCGAAGTTCCCTGTAGATTGGCAAAAAAAAATATTTTAGACTAAATTTTTGGAAATTCAAAAAAAAATGCTAACGACTATTCTACATGTAAATAGGAACAAAAGTTGTGGTATAGCAAAATGCGAAAAAATCAGAAATAGAGCTATAATATCTAAAATTAAATTACGTGAACTAGATGTCCGCAGTTGTTCAAATTCGCAGGTGTCCGAACAGCCGGCAACACCGCCTAAACTTGCCGCATGCCGGCCGGCAGAATGAGTAATAAGCATTGCACGTGTGGTTGACGTTCGGTCACTTTTTCTTACAAAAAATATTTTATAAGAGACATTTATTACATCGTATGTATTTTATATTGAATTATAATTCATTAAGTACTTAGAAATTGCGCTTGGCTAATATATTTCAATTATATTGGAATATAAAGTAAATATCTACTAATTGTTGGGTTATTACATGTAATAAGTAAAACATATGATTTACTTATATCTATATAGTAAGGCCAAAATTATAAGATAATTATTGCCACCATTTTCCACTAAAAAAACTTACATAGTGTCATTTTATAATTATTTCAAATAAAAAAAAAATAAATTTTATCTGCGCAAGGCAACCGTCAAGTTTTAGGTTTTTCTGTAATATCTCTATATGCGTTCAATGGGGATGATTTTTGCCTTTCTCTATTTACGATGTCCGTATCATTATTGGTAGACTTGTATGGTCTTGGACTCAAAGAAATATGTCACAATCAGGCAAAATTTATAAAATTGAATATATGCTTTTATTAAAAAACTTATGTGGTGAAAATAATTATATTTATCAATAACAATAATTGATATATTGAATGGAATTTCATGTTGTATGTCGCGGGTACATTGTGGATATCCGAAATGTGCACACCGCACAAACTGGTAAGGGCAAAAGTCGCATGCACAAAAGACTGGTTTTTTCTATAGGGTGTACAAAAGAAACTTGTTTTTTGTACACGCTATTTTCAAATTTTGTACTAACTCTGGAAAAACTCACATATATCAAATTTTAAGACAATTGCCCAACCGGAAGTAATATTTTTTATCTATGTTTTTTAAATATGCATGTGTATATAATATCAAAATTATTCAAAAAATCACTCTGAATCCTAATGTGAATCTGTCATATCTTGTCTAGTACAACTTAGAAATATGCGAGAAAGTCGAGTGGAGACCACTCCATATTTTTCTTTTTACTATGAAGCTGTAAATGCGATGAAACCGCTAGTTTATAGTATTATTACATATTTATTATTTAATGCTAATTTTACCATGTACATTTAATTTTTTTTTCGTTATATTAATTATAAATACATATCAAATGAACTCTCTTTATTGCTACCCCTTTAGAGAATAAATCCTCTCCCTTCTCTATATATTATTAAACCTCCTTGGAATAAATAAATGTATTTTGTGGCTTAGTCAGCACAAAAACGGGACGTAGCAACCTTAATAATAACAAGAAATGCTCATTGCGAGGTGATTATGACAAAAAATTGCAGAGTTGCCACATGCGAAATCAGGTATTTCGGTAAATAGGTTTGTCATCTTTATCTGTTTACATTTAAAACGATGCATTAGAAGAGTTCCGCCTTAAGGCAAGGTCCTTTGCGGGTGAGATACGTACGTAAGGGGGGTACTGTTTACATTTGTAAAAATCAGCTGAGCTAGCTGCCACTTAACTTATAATGGAATTTGCATTAGGCGCGATCTTGTCCATAAGGCTGCCTCTCTTCTAAACTCCTATACTCACTGGTAGAAGAGAGTCAGCCTAATCACCGCCACCTAAATTTATATAAATAAAAACACATTTGTGCCGAGTGAGGGTGTCCCGCACTTGAACATTTGGAAGAAATTTTACTTATTTATATGCATTATTTCATTAAATATTTGAACAATTGCAAATATTAAATACTCATGGATGATTTCTATTGTTGCAATTTTCGAATTCATTCTTGTGGCGTGATTTTTTCATCAATGAAAATCCTACTTAAGTGTTAAATAATTCCTGTAATTTCTTATTTCATAATTTATAATAAAAACTAGACGGGAGCCCAATTTTTGCAAATCGGGTAATTCTAAAACTTATGTGATTCTCAATTGGACTCCTTCTGTCAAAATCAGATAACCCTAAGCAACACCAAGTACTGATTAACATTTTGAGTTTTGACGCTGTCATTCATGACATATTTACCTAACCTACACAGAGAGAAAATTTTTGTTGAATTTAATAAATGATGCATTAACTCAAAGAATCCTTGTGCTTACTATATGCCCAATAAAATATTTGTTTGATTTTACAAATTAATTTCTTTAAATCCATTTCTTTGACTGAAAAGAATAGCTACACAATTGAATCAACAAAATTTTAATTTTTAATTCAAAAAAATATCACATTAAATCAAAAGAACGTTTGTTTAGTTCAATTAAAATCAATTTTCATGCAATTTCTTGTAACCTCAAATAAATAAAATGTTTTTTTGCTTG
>JAWQRP010001354.1:0-19603 GCA_033557875.1 Quadriops clusia | reverse complement strand
TGGTCAGCGAGTTATAATCCGCTTTCCCCCTGAGGGGGCTCCGCGGGTTAAGGGGGACTCGTATGATGGCACCCTGGCAACACAAACACTAGGACAAACGGTACTAAAGGCACTTGCCCTGGATCGCGCGGAAACCCTTTCTCGCTGGTCCGAGCTCCGGGAATCCGACGACGCAAGCCAAATGTCCGCAACCATAATAAAAGGTAAATGGTGACGATCAAACCCGAAATGAAACAGACCGCGCGACAACAAAAACCACGCCCGTCCCTTACCAAGAATAAAATACGAAATGAGCTGAAAAGGAATCGATTGAAATTAGATACACAAATAAAACAATGTGAGGAAACTCCTATCAGAACAAAACACTTTGATTGTGAATTGATTTACCTTGAATTTGATTTAACTGAATGATCTTGGTGAGTCAGAATTAATTATTCATTATTTATCACACTGCAGTTGATCTTGTAATTATCGTGAAAATGAGATACCTTTTGACTGTTATGAAATTGTGTCTACCTTTATTTATCATTGCAATTGCTCTCCTCCTTTCTATCTTGCACTGAATTTCTCTATCTTTGTAGTGATGTAATGATTTATTTCATTGATTATAGCAAAACCTTGTTCGTAATCGTTTATTGGATTAGTTGGGCCCAAACTTCGTTATTGCAAAATGTTATTGATTAAATTGACTTATTATGTTTATTGGTAATTAATTTGTGTGTGTGGGTGTGAGAGAGAGAGAGAGAGAGAGACGGAATTATCCTCCCCTTATTGTCACCTCGGGCGTTCATCGGAACCAACCCAACAAAACAACTCGACACTCGTGAAGACCAAACTAGCGACCCCTATTCTCTAACTACGGAATGGAAGGAAACTAATGACAGAAGAAAACAAATATTCTTAGCCTGTATTGTGCCACTCCTGGAGACGGCAGCCAACGAATCCAAACTCCCAGAAGAATGGTGTTGAAGATATTCCCAAAGGCACTGAACAATTGATCGCAATTGCCTGGCGACGGCAGCCAACGAATCCAAACTCCCAGAAGAATGGTGTTGAAGGTATTCCCAAAGACACTGAACAATGGATCACCATGAACTCACAAAACCTTCCACTCTGAATTTGCCCCCCCACACTCGGATCTTGTCATCTAGGCTACCCCTAGTGACTCTGATCGACCGGCTCCTTCAAAAGACTTCTGGCGACCACCCCTCAACTCTGACTATCTGCCCGACGTCGGATTCCCTCTGTCTGACCGCAAGGGAACTCTCTTCTCTCTGACTCTTTGTCTCTGGATCGACCGCCCGCTTCAGAAGATCGCTTACGTCTGTCTCCTCTCTCAAACGTCTTCTACCTGCCTCTCTCTCTGACTATCTCTCTGTGGTGACTGACTCTCTCTCTCTCTATCCGACCGGTGACTGACTCAAGAAGACTGCCTCTTGTTGGGAACGCTACCTCACTGACTGTTGGTCTCGGGATCGACCGCCCGGCTCAGAAGACCTCTTACTCACTCCTTGCGAGACGCTCACCCGACTGTCTGGAACCTTACTCCCCGACCCCCTTGCGAGACGCTCACCTCACCGACCTTCTCCAGACTCTGACTACTCAACTCTCAAGACTCTTCGCAAGACGCTCACGATCAACCCCCTCGGACGGACTCACCCCTCTCCACCTGTCAATCGGACTCTCTGACTGGCTGCATCTCGGCCAATAAGAACTGTTCCAGCTCTACGCATGAAGAACAACCAATCACCGCTCACCACCCGTCCCTGGGCGACCAACGGCAGCGCTTTGGCACCGACTCGAGCCTTGACCACGTGCTCTCAAGCGTTGGGACTGGGACTTTTGTTTTCTTTTACACAACCGTTGGTAGCTCTGTCGCTTCTCGACCCCCCTGACGAGTTTTGACCTCCTCTGGCGACTACCTGTTCTCGATTCGGGCGACCTTGCTCGCTTTTGCCTACTCCAGCTATTCTTTGAATAGGGACATTTTTTGCGCAGACCTATTGTCTGTTTGGACGGCGCTCGCCTATTGTTCGGGCACTCTTGACACTGGAAATATTTTCCAGATTTTGATGACATATGTGGAGTTGACGAATCTCCTTTTTTTCGATAAGAGCCTAATTTGCATGGATGGCCCAGCCTATCTTCATACTGTCACACTATTAGTTGTTGAAACATTTTTTTATCGTTTAAAGTTGCGAATGTGCTTTAAGAGCTTCACCAATAAATAATATAGGATACCTTACGTTATTATATGTCCATGCAAATCATTATTTGTCTTGTAAATACGAATTGGAAACAAACTGATATTTGATCAATAAATTTATTCATTTTTATCAGTGTAGTTTTCCTTACGGACAGTCAGACAAATCCACCGATCCACAGATCCCCCGATCCACAGACAGACAGAATAGGGATTTTATATATTAGATAGGTTTAAGAACTACCATTATAAAGTAGTTATATAATGTATTGGTCATATAGTTACTTCAATGTGTTACTTGGGTAGGTACTGCTCCTACATTTGCAAAACTTAAAGAAGTATTACGTTGTACTTTGCCACCATTATATTTTATAAGTAACGATACAATTAATAGATTGTGCACTAAAGAAACTGTTGAAACGCTGCATCATCGGATTTTTTAAATTTTAATTTCTAAGTTCTAGCTTCCTCCCCACATATTGAGCGACACAGTCTTTATGAGAGATCTTATAGACTTCCTCCATCTTCCTAAAATTTCTTCTATCTTTCGTATCATTTAAGTTTTCTAATAAATTAGGCATGTTACCATACACTATTTTTTGTCATTTTTTCCTATAGTCGTGCTTTAATTTATGAGTGTTGAAATTTCCAAAGGTGACTTTTCTGACGGTTCAGTATTGAAATTCAGTCTTACATGTATTTAAACCAATCTTCTCCATTTTTCTGCACAATAATTTATCAATCCCATCTGTATTATAGTCATTGTTTTGTCGTACATTTGTAATTATGCTTATTTTTCTATTAATGAATGTATTTATTGCGGCGCTATTTTTTGTTTGGACGGTGAGAGACTTTTGAAATGATAATATCTAAGTAGGTGGGTTTTCTGAAACTATTAAATGTGATATTACTTGTGTTTCTGGGTATAAGTTGGTTGTGCGTAATACGATTATTATTAATTTTTCAATAGATCTTGAGAATAATTATTTATTTTCTGTGGGGAGAATATCATCGTTTATCGTATAGGATTTTTAGTGGTTCCTTATAAAAGTATACCTATAGCTCGTGGTTGTTAAAATGCATATCATGAAATATGTTAAAGTAATAACTGAGCACTTGTGACTATTATTATTTTTATTTTAAGTACTGCTATTTATTAGGAAGTTCTGGCAATTGTATTTAGGAGAATGAATACAGAACTCATTGGAGCTACCTAAAAACAACTTTTAGTTGCATTATGTTAGAATAATCACACACGAAGAACTCGAGTCTATACCAATCATTAAATAAGGTGCTGAGTGAAACTTGCCTAGTGAGACAACTAGTAAGTTAACAAAAAAGGATTTAACAAAAGTATTATTATGTATGTATTTTTTAGTTTTTAGTAGCATAGCTTAAATGGCATTATTAGAGTGAATGTAATTGTATTAATGGTAGGGTGAAAGTATAAAATGATGTTTTCGTAGGTCCTGACGGGATACAATCTAATATCAACGTTCTTTATAATAAATGGATAGCAACAGGGAACATTTTTTTTTTTAAAGATTTAACTTTTAACATTTATTGCTGTGCCTTGAAGGGAATTAATTCTACGATTTAAAATTTGAACATTTAAAATTTAAATTTTAAATCACCTCAAAGATTTTCAAAGTAAAAGCTAATGAAGAACATAGACTCATTAAATAATTTGATATAATATTTCAGACCAATGAACTAGTAAAACAGCAGGAATATCAATAAATATTGCATGGTTCTGCGACTGTCTCTTCTAATTAAAGCCCAAAGGACAATAATAAGAATCGATTTAGTCGGTTTGTTTAGCACATCCGCTGCACCATTCAGCAGCTTTCAACGAACAGACCGACGCATTTGTTTTCTGCAAGCAAATTGACACGACAAAGAAAATTGAACTGAATTACTGAACGGGGCTGGCTCCCCTTGATGTGCATTTCTGGCATCCAGACTTCCCATCCGCAGGAGGCGAACATATTGAGCTATCAGACACACCAGGACACTTTATGCCCTCGCCGAGGGAAACTCTCTATCAAAATGAAACATGCTGTGTTAAGAACTCCATTTCTCATAGACGGGGATGACTTAGAAGAATGTTGTGGTAGCAGGGAAATAATAAACCTTCATATATTTCTGGCTGGGGACACGTCACTTTTTGATACGTTTAGGGCGAAATTTTATTGACTTGTAATCCTTTAAGCTTTCCATTAATCTGTATATGTATATGGATAGATAGAGCTGTAGTTAAAGGCGTTTCTGGATTCACGGTCGCTTAAAATGTAACGATTCATAAAAGTCTCGAGACTGAATTTTTGTATGTACACTGTACTTTCTATCTATATATTTACTACACATATTAAATAAAAAATACTGTCCAAGTTATCGTATATTTCACATATTCTTCCCATACATAATCTACCAATTGGATCAGAGACGAACGAGTTCTTCTTGTATTTAGTGACCTGGAAATTTGTATCAAATATATGATGAAAGTCGCGCGGAATTAATATTTGTAGAGTGGAATTGTTTTGCTCTCTTTACCAGGAATTATTTAAGTGCATTCTTCGTTTCAAGTGCGAGAAGAAGAATAATAAAGGAATCTCTTTTGTGCACGTTTATATCGGAAAATTAATTTACTCTTCCTTCTACAAAGGAGCACTAATTGTATGCTACAATATAATTTGTAAACACATATTAGGTATGGTTTATTAAATTAAACTTACATTTCTCTATTAAAATGAATACAATTACCATATAATAGAGTAAGCAATAAGATTTGATCTATCTATATTTCGCAAACATGATTGACAGCTGTTCAAACAACACAGCAGCAAACTGTTAAGGCAATAATATAATATCGGCAATTGATTACCGAATGACGAAATTATCCTCGCGAACTGGTACAGACTATATCATGATAATTACCGAAATACAATGCAGCAATAATCTTTGCAGCATGTACTTTTTTGGATGTGCGATTTGGAAACTCTCTCGTCTAGACTGCATTGATTGTGGTATTGCGATTTGAGTCATGTGGCGCGATTGTTGCTCTATAACTCCGCCGATTTGCCCAATTGGCGGAGGCGTTTATTGCATCTGGTAGAACAATGCACTCGTACTCGATCGCATTGACTAAGAGTGTGACCGTGTTGTGAAAATCGTTAATTTAATTCGCAACAAAATTAGCCGAATTATACAGGCGGGGGCGCCTACACTGATAGAAATTTGCGCCTTCACTAAGAGAAATTTGTAAGCGATAACCTCTGAAGTCTTTGAAATATACGAATATATCTTTGAGATATGCATAGTTTACATCAATGATTTAATTGTATAAGAAAAGAATGTTAACTCTAAACGTCACAGTAACATTATTTTACAACTAACAGTAAGGCTAATTAGCGTATCAAATGATTGCAAGATATTGTGATCTCTTTTAGCAGTGTAGGTGACCGATTAGAAACGGTTTTCTGGACGAATACGGCGTTAAACTGCACGCCAAAGCAACACAACAAGTGAATCAACTTTACATAAATAACGCACATGTTTACACGGCTTTAAATTACCTACTGATTATTTAAATAAATAGTGCTAGCGCACCGGCTATTCCGGATAAGGCGAACTCTTAAACTTGTCGGATAATTTCGTCTACAGCGAACATATAATTTTATTGAGATTGCCAAACGTTAACGCGATTTGTAAAAGTAAGATATATTTGCAAAGGAGGGAGAGGAAGAGACATTTTTATCTATCTCTCCTACTCGTCCCTATTAAAAAGTTGATATGTTCGAAGAGCGGATAAATCTGCTAGTATTTGTATGTAAATAGATATGAATACCAAGTAATAAAATTTTACATCTCTAAACAAACGACACATATTGAAATTACTAATCCATTTACTTATTTAACAGGAGATATTTTGCAAGTAATATTTTTTGTTCCAATAGTTAATATTTACCGATAGTTATGTGAATATATGTACACTTTTCTTCGCGAGTAGATTTTTTAGCACATATTTAAACTTTCAATGTCTTTATCGTTGAACCCATTATTACCTATTATTGAACAATGTTTGTACTTACAACGCGTATGTCGGAAGTATACCCTAGCCAATTAAACATTAATATCATAAATAAACAAACGTTGGAAAATGATTTAGAATTTATTGATTGCCGGTGGGTGAATCAGCGTTCCATCCAGTTTGGCAAATAAATTTGTAAATTAATGAAACAGCCGTTAAAAACCGCATTTAACGAACCTAAAATTAATAGTGCAATGCAACATAAAATTTTGTTCATATGTACTTATGTATTTTTGCAAGTTACCAGTAAACCATATATTTCATATTCCACTAATTAACAGTAAACATTAAGTATCCAATCATTTCACCTTGCCAGTCAGCTGAACTTTGTTTTATGTTTATTACATAAATCAATGACACGGGGACGTTAAGCAGGAGTTGCTGAACACGTCGATAAATTTACAAACTCCTATTAATTATGTGGTCTATACATGTATAATACGAATTGAGCCATTTCCCGGAAAATCGGTCCGACGTTTAACTACATACGTACTTCTTGTATACAAGAATTTATTAATTCCATAGCTCATATAAAATTGTTATTATTATAGTTATTGCCCCACAAATACGTATAATAATTAACGATAATTATAATAATTGCTCACACAATCAGCACCTTCATTAAATTCCTTGCTTCACCATATACGTGAAACACTCTTGTTTACCCTATACCTATGTATAGGCCTACCTATATACAAATACCATACATGAGGCGTTCCGCGGCAAAACTGCCTGTATCCATTTGTAAAATAAATGAAGATATGTAGATGTAGATCCTGTTGCTAAGGATATGTATAGCAAAAGAGTCTATCTCCATTTATTTTGCAAATAGATATGGGCAGTTTTGCTGCGGAACGCCTCACATATACAATATACACTTACAAACAATTTCACAATAGCAATGCAAAAATGAAGAAGGTTGCCAAATGTCCCTTTGAAAATTCCCATTTATATTTGCACAGAAATTAGTTTTTGCCCGGACGATCCGCACATTTATTGATACGCTTTAATTTTTATTGTTGGGAGCGGGCATACATGCACAATAATCAAATATTTGTTTATTAGTTTTCGTTGGCGTGGTTTGTGTTATCGTTGCCAGTTTTTCAGCAAATACTGTGCAATAGATAAAATTATTGCACAGCACAATTCTACATCCAGAGATAGCACAACAATGCAACTATCTTCTGATTTCTTTCCGTGCTCAAGATGGTCAAGTTTTCGCTATTAGTAACATGATGAACTTACATTAATTTTCTATTTAAAATGTTTCATGTGTACTTAGGTTTA
Organism: Quadriops clusia; assembly: GCA_033557875.1. Classification (NCBI taxonomy): domain Eukaryota; kingdom Metazoa; phylum Arthropoda; class Insecta; order Coleoptera; family Hydrophilidae; genus Quadriops; species Quadriops clusia. Next base: position 12,023 of record JAWQRP010001354.1, on the reverse strand, counting down.
CTCGTCATTTTTGAGGTTTGTTGAGATATAATAAAAACCTTTAAAATAATCGCAATGAAATGTAGTTTTTGCTAATTGGCAATAGCCGTATAATGTAAATATTTAATTAGTAACGAATAAAGGATATTTAGTATTTCAAATAATAATGACATAAGTTATATCACATAAATCGTGCTAATGTAAAACTTTCATTTGATTTTCTAACTAATTTACACGGATTTCAATATATACAGATTTCAAAATTTTGTTTGGATTCAGCACTTGAAGAGAGATCAAGTTAAATTGGAGATATTGAACAACCAATGAAATTAATGAAATATTCACACTCCCGGAGTCTTCTTTCGTACTGAAACGCTTGATTTTGTGAAATTACGTATTTATTTCGTAATTACTAGTCTATAATATTACATGTACTCGTATTTCATTAAATTTCGTTTTGTATACTTTACAAAACCACTTACGTGTGCGTACCTAGAACAACATAAATTGATTTACCTCAATATTTCTCTTATTCAACTAAAATAATTTGACATTCTAGGATGAATTATGATCCTGGGGAAGACTTCTAATCGGATGACAGTTTCAGCTCATGTAGTTTTAGATCGAAATACTTTCCGGATATAATAATTATTTTTTAAAATATTAAACATATCGTGAACACAAGAACAAATTACATTTTATAGCATGATGTCCACAATTTATATTAAACCATAATTGTTATTATGCACCAGTTTTGAGACAAACAAATTATTTAAACAACTTCTAAGCCTTTAAAATAAAAACAAATTATTTCTTCGATTCATAATGCCTATTCAGTCAAGATGAAAAACATTAATGTGTTCATTGTGCTTGTACTAACAAAATTAAGGAAGACTACTTAGAATTATTGTTTGGCAATATCCGAATATCAGTTCTTTTAAACAATAATCCCAATGTTTGGTAATCTTTCAAAGGACAGTATCATTTTTCGTTCAGAAGATGCAATAAGCATTTGCTTATTAACAGAAACAGTCTTAAAGCCCCATATTTACAATTAATAAGAAATTTAAAAATTGTAAATATTGTTAAGCAAAATTGGGATCCAATGAAATATATTGATGTCAGGTGTTAGCTTGCTACAAACGAGTTTTCTTAATTTTTAATTTATTTGCTAGTTTTCATTTTTAATTATCAGATTAAATTGTCTGTCCTTTACATTATTTATGTTCATTTTCGAAATAATTAAATCAACAAATAATTCTAGGCACTAAAAAACTTACGTGAAAAATTCTGTAACCAAAGATTAAAAAAATTAATAATCAAATTGCAATCTATTTAAAAAGAGCCGTTATACCGGATGGTAATTCCTTTATTGATAATATTAACTAAATGTTTTTCAAGGTGGCAAATTGAGCCAGAAACTCGAATCGAGAACTAAAACCAGGCTGTCCTAGCTTTTACTTTGCATCTTTTAACCTGGAAGTTTGCGAGAGTTTTAAATCTGTAATCAAAGTTCACAAAACGGAAACTTCATAAACATCGGATTAGAAGACGAGCAAAAAACTTTACAACTACGAAAGAAGGTGGCTTATAGACCTTTGTGTGAATCGCGACCAACCCAGAATTTATTTCATAATTTCTACACAAAACTTTTTAGGACCGAAAGTAAACAAACGTTAACCAATGACAACTTACTATTTGTTTATAGTGGTGGCAATTCACTGGCTACCGAGAATTAGTTCTTAATGTGGCCGCGAGGAGTTTGAAGCATATGCACGCGTAAATTAAAATTAAACAATGGATTTACGTTTTTGAGGAATTTACTTTTCGCTTTACTTATTAATTTTTTTACTTAATTATTGATTAATTCCTATGAATCTACCAATTTCGTATTTAACTTGTTTTTATTGCTATTTTCGATACTTCCCGTTTACTTCAATTGATATTTACTATTGTTGCAATACATTTTTACCATTCAAATAGTGGTGTATCAAGAATGTTCCCCATCGCCCATGCAGCGATTTCTTCGTCGCTATCAAATCGATTATTTGCGTTTCTGCAGAAGCCATTAAACACACGGTAATAGAATACTTTGTTTGCCTCGGCGTATGGTCGATATATCACATTTATTTGCGGCAATTCGATACATACGATTCGGGAGTTGATATTAGAAATCAAAAAGTAATAATAGCCTCTAAATTGTGTGAGAACTGCGGTCACAGTTGGCTTTGTTCGTAAATTGCCTTTCCCCCAGCACTTTCACGGCCCCTAAATTGGTCAAAGAGGAATTATGTGACAGATAGGAATTAAATTCGTTTACACTTCTTTGAACACTTTTATTATTGCGTATTACTGTGATATTACTACCACTTAGTATTACATACTTATTTTACTTATCACGACCTCTATGTATTCAATTTAATCACTTGCGACTATATATAATTGCACTTAGAGATATTATATTATGCTTAAATGTGGTTTTTAGGTAAAAATAGATTAACGTCAGAGCTTCCAGTTCTTTCGGGTGAGAATACTTTAATTAACTCGTTTTTAGCGTGACACATTACAACTCTAGCCTGACAGTACATGAAATTTAATTAATCCTCTTGCACAGCAGTGATTTATCCCGAGTCAATTAAATCGGAGATAAAATTTCCCAAGTAAAGCGAATTACTGTTTGTGCATCCTTTAGACTAGCGAGAAAAGTCATATCAGCTGAAGCATGTCCTTAGAGTTAAACTTTATTGGCGTTTCTTAGGTTTTCTGTTAAAATGTGCTCCGATAAAACGGTTGAATGAAGCCGAGTGTCCCAGTTGGACACGTGCCCTAAACTCGGTGGCGCACGATTTATCAATTCCAGGGCGATACCATCGGAGTGTTTTTTCTCAACTCGAAACTTTATAACAGAAACTTTTAATTGGTTGTCGCTGGGAGGTTAAGCAATCGGTTATACATTTACAGGTGCAGTTGTTAGGCAGCAGGAATTAACCCCTTTGGTGCCTTATGTTTCAACAAAACGAAACAACTTAAAAACTAAATAATCAACTTTAACTCTCTCGAGAACATAACTGCATGCATCTAAAGGTAGGTTAACCTTGGCAGGTATCATTGCTCAACATAATCACTGTAATATCAATTCAAAGTGATGCAAGTCTGTCTGTTGTGCAAGAAATACATACACTTGTGTCACTTTGAACCAGCCGTGGTAAAGTGTGCGCTGCAATAAAGATAGATTTGAATTTTTATAACTACTTCTTTGCGCCAGCTTTGGCCCAATAATAACACTTGCTCAGTAATGCGCTCTCGAGTATACCGTTGATTACATTGTGAGAATATTTATGAACTATTAACTACACCTAATAAATTAAAAGCCCATTAATTTAATACGTAATTAATACACGCCCACTACTCGGAATTCTTCGCTAAATAGGTATACCGCCTCTTACTTCCAGGTTATTCCTAAAATAGGCAAAATAAAGTCGTAATCCTGTGCCTAAAGAGCGTTGTGAGTCATATACAGGTAATTGATAGAGAATTTCGCCAACACTTAAAATGCAAACACGCTCTAGGGCATCAGTAACATATGCTTTTTAGCTAGGCTCTCTTATTATCCTTGAATGGTTGCACAAGGCGACTGACAAAAACTGAATTAAAATGTTAAGGTTTTCGCAAAAGAAAGGCTCAATACTGAATTGCGTTTAAATTGAACTACGCTAGACGGCTATACTATGATGGCTCATTAGGTCTCCGCTTTTATTCGTTCATTTATTCAATTTTGCATGAACGTCATTGTCCAATTATTCAAGTACAACTATTCAATCCATTGTTCAACTCGTGTTGAAATAAACTTCTCCAGATTTTAAAACTCGACACAAACGCGTATAGATCGCTGTATAAATGTTGCATTAAACTGGGGAATTTTGAATTATAAAAAACTAGCGGGAAAAGCCGAAAGGAAAATAGGTGAAAATAACGGTCGACTCGCTGCTGAAAAATTAATGGATTGAAACAAAAATTTCCCTATAGCTGAATAAATACACAGTTAGCATTTTACCGCTGGTCTTATAGGAAACTTTATTTCAAAATCAGTGTTCTAAGATATAAGTTCAATTGTAGGTATACGTACACTCGGTGACGTGTTATATGTAATTAAAATTAAATTATAAATAATTTATACCTGATAGATATTAAGAGGTATAATTGGTGTAGTTTGTTTCTTCTTCTTCTTTTAAGACTTTATTATCAGGAATTTTCAAATCAGGATTTTTATTATTTATAATTTGAAATACATACTAAAACAATTCACAATCATACGCATGGTCGCTCAACCACGATGAATCAATGAACTATTTTCTGCCTATAAATGCTTGAACATTATTTCAGTTCCATTACTTTTTATCCAAGTGTCAATAAGGTAATAGAACTACCAATTATAAGAAATTATGGATAAACATGATATTATTCTCCTAAAGAAAAGTTACGAACATTTTACACAAAAATTACACATAAAATGAAACAACAAAAACAAGTAAACTTGCACCAATATGTGCTATAAAGAATATTCTTCGTGTCTTAAAGAAGCAGACGAAGTCCTATCTGATGAATTAAAATTGAAAATCGCCAGAGAAGTATGAAAAAATGTATTGCCGGTAGCTGTGAATCTTCAGAGTGAAGATCCAAATTTTACTTCCTCTGATGTTTCAAACATTGAGTTATTTTCATAATTTAAATCGAAACTACAATTTAGTTTCTATGTATATGAGAAGTCCCAGCAAGAGATGGATATAAGTAGATGATGAAAAAAAGAGAGCTCTTGCTTTTTTGAAATAATTTTAATGGTGCTACCGGTTTCGGTCGACCTCCGATCTTCGACGGGCGCTACATGGAATAGAAACGAGCATTAAGACAATAAGCTACATAACATGGAGTCACAAGAAAGTAATTTTCTCTGTTTATAATAATACTTATAATTAACCTAAAGGCAGCCAAGCCAAATACATTGAAACATTTACCTTAGTCAGCTATATTACAGATGAATTAATTGCAGAGCAAATCATTCGGCAACAGAACAAAATCTTGAACATGAACCACACCAAAATTATTAAATAAAATATAAAATGTCGTCGAGCGAGAATACAACCTGTTGGAGATTAACATTGACCATACGCACGAATGACAAAAAAGTACAACATAAGCGTAACAATTTATGTCAAGGAGGATGAGAATTCCCTAAAATACCAAATAATAATAGGTAAATGTTCGACATTTAAATTTAATTTCTATTTATAACTATTGATTTTAAAATTTGAAATGCTAAACTAATATGCAATGCATAATGTATTATCTGCGACAAATTTCTCACTTGTAATGCATATTTATAAAACTTTATTAAACTAGCAATTCCTTTTAATTGATTTTGTTTTCGTTCAAATATAACTAATCAACAATAAGCAACTTTGTAAAACATGATATTACCTCTTACAGAAAGAAAAATTACTGTAAATTTATGGTAATGGGTATTGGCAACTTTGTGGTCAAGTACCATTACTGTAAAGCTCATAGGCTTTCAATAATATCAGTAAGTATAAGAGTGTAGAAGAGAGGCAATCTAGAGCATTTGAAACAAGCTCAGGCAAGGTCTACACCAGAGAGCGGCATAATTAATGGTCTACAAGCTGATGAATAGTACAAATTCTGTCGAAATAGATTACATTTATTTTAAATATGTCCTATCAGCACCTGCGCGAATTCTCTGGGTGTCAAACTCCGTATCATCAGCCAACAGACCAATCACGGTGTTGTGCATCTTTTTGAATTAATCGTAAATACTATTTAAACTTTCTACGTGAGCCTGGAGTACAAAATGATGCGAAACGTCATTCAACGCGTCATTTGCGATCTGAAGGGTCTCATTCAAACGCAAAATTTGCACGGCACGCTTAAGGATGGCTCTGCTTAATCCTGTAGCCATTTTCTGAATATTTGACAACGATAAACAAATCAACTATTTCAAATAAAACAATACAGGCGCGATAACTATGCTTACTGTGTAGCACCTAGCAACGTACAGATGATGTAAAGGAAAAATTGCGATGCTCTGGAACGAAACCACAAAGCAAATTCGAAGATTTCAACGAATAAGGGCAACTACTATAAATCCGGCTCGAAAGACCAATGAACGGACGCGAAATTCATCGTTCTAAAGGTGCTGGTGTGCAGGGAAAGGAAAAACTTACCCTAGGACTGAGCTCGTCCTCTTGTCTGGTCGACCAGATTTTCTTTACTACTTAATGGACCCTAGGGGGGGGGGGGGCTTCTTGATGATGTGTGGGGATTATGTATCAAACAAATAGGCAAAAGCCTAAACAACAACGATACTTTTCTATTTTTGGATGATATCAACAACTATTTTGGTTTTTGACAACTCAATTCAATTTTTTTTTATTTATTCTTTTCACGTTGCTAGGGCAACACAACCAATGGCCTCTTTGAGGGTTAATAAAATTAAAGCTGCATTAACATATGTGTAAAAGCATAAACCCCTTTTGCACAATCAGATCAGTCCAGCTATCAGTCTCAGTATCAGTCCGACTGACAGTTAATCCTACCTGTAAATGCATAAATTTGAGAACTGACGCGATCTTTTGTAAAGACACCGCTCGGATCCAGACTGATAGGCAATTAAATCTGAACTGGGACTGACGCTGGGACTGATCGTGTAAAACCAGCAATAAATTTGTGGACTGATGGCAGGGCTGACAATATGGTCGAGAACTATTTTATTCCGTTCAGTTCAAAGGAATTCTTATATGTAAACACAGACGCGGAGGAATGCCTTTCATTATTTTTCATGAAGTATTGCCAGTGTCGTATAACCTCCCTATTATAACATCTTCTATATTAATATTTAAAATAATTTTGAAATATAATCAGCAAGAAAGTCTATGTTTTAGTAGATTTTATTGAAATCTATAAAACTTCTCCGAATTTGTTTAAGAAAATGGACCCTAATTACCACAACACAAACATTAGACAGGCTACCTACAGTGCACTCTTAGATAAATATTTAGAAATTGACAACCAAGCAAAAACGCCGAAATTTCTACTTTGAAATCTTTAAAATCGTAGCTCGCACTCACGGCAGGACTGAAACCATGTATCGTGTAAATAAACGCGTCAGTCAGATTGATATAGGGTTTTCACGTTAACAAAAACCTGACGTCATAACCTCAAATACTGCAGTGTTGCCAAGTGCATGTTCAGTTGTATGGCCAACCTCTTTGGAACCTGTTGGAACTTGGCAACAAGCATAAATGTTACCAACTCGAAACCGCAAAAGTTACGAAAACTTGTGGGATATTTATTAGGAAAATACAGTTTCTCTGTTGGTAACATAATTTACTAAATATGACTTCATGTTTCTGTTAACGTGAAAACCCTATAGGCAATAAATCTGAGACGGACTGAGACTGAAACGCAGCCGGAGACTGATTGTGTAAAAGGGGCATAAAGGCTGCCTAAAATAATAATGATAATAATATTGTGTCTGATTCGAATTAAATAGTTAAATCAAACACGAGTAGTCAATATATCTTATTTGATGAATAATTAAAAACATATTCGGGCCAAGTGAGGGTACTTGAACATTTCGACAAAATTTTACTTATGCATCATTTCATTAAATACTTGAACAATTATAATATTAAATTATTAAATACTTATGGATGATTTCTATTGATACTGCAATTTTCGAATTCGTTCTTGTAGCGTGAAAGTTTCAACAATGAAAATCCTGCATAAGTATTAAATAATTCGTGTAAACAGAGCCGAAACAAATACCTCGTACTAGTTTGTAGCTGTCGAAGCGGGACCGGCCGGTTACTTGCCGATGTGTGTGAATACTTCATTACAACTAATGCCACCTTGGATAAAGTCTTGACGCGCTAAAATTTACACAGGCTTAAATGGGGACTTTGGGGTCTCCAAAAGTAGTCTTGGAGGGCCCCGATCGGAAAACCGGATCTTAGTGCGCGCCTACGACCACCAGGGAAATACCCCACAAAATTTTAGATTTTTCGCGTGAGCAATTTCGGCTGTGCGATGATGATAACTATCTATCTACATGGTATTTGCCTTATATATATATGTAGATATACTACCATGACCCGTCGTTCTTCGAACGAAACTTGATGTACGTGGTTTTTTAAAAGGGGCAAGTGTGAAATGTACACTGAGGAAGTGGAAAGAGAGACCAAGACATTGTTTGAACGAGAAGAATATTTTTTTCATTTTTTTTTTAATAGATCACATATTTTATTTTCTTCATCTTAACTATCTTTTCGTCCCTTTCCCGTTTCGCCCCGTCTCGTCCCGTCCCGTACCATTCCTGTATTTTAATTTAATTTAATTTTTACTTTGTTTAAATTTTACTTTTCTTTATTTCAAGATATTTCATTTCATTTCCCTTTCCATTCTCGTTTCCGGTACAATCCCCATTCCCAATCAAATTTCAGATACTATCCCGTACTCTTCCCTTATTTCATTCTAATTTATTTTATTTAGTTTAATTTTATTTTACATTGTTTCCTTCCCATCCCCTTTCCCGTTTCAGTCCCCATTCCTGTTCTAGTTTCAAGTCCAGTACCCATCTCATAGTTTATTTTAATTTAATACAAATTTATTTTAGTTTGCTTAATTTTATTTTACTTTATTTTCCTTTCCGTCCTCGTTTCCGTTTCAGTCCCCGTTCTAGTATAAACCCACCCCCTTTTTTATTTTAATTTAATTCTAATTTATTTTATCTAATTTAACTTTATTTTCCATCCCGTCATCGTTCCCAGTTCAGTTTCAATTCAAGTGCCTATCCCCTATTTTATTTTAATTTAATTCAAATTTATTTTATTTAATTTAACTTTATTTTACTTCATTTTCCTTCCCGTCATCGTTTCCAGCTCAGTTCTAGTTTCAAGTCCAGTACCCATTTCCTATTTTATTTCAATTTAACTCTAATTTTTTGGATTGTTTTTCTTTTTCTTGGACTGGTTATATTAAATTTTGAAAATTTTTTTCTTAGGAAATAAGTCCTTACATTAAAACGACATTTATTTTATTTCATTTTATTAAAACGTTAGTCGGCCGCCTAGCGTTTTAATAAAATGAAATAAAATAAATATCATGTTGGTGTTCCCAGCAAGTTGAGTAATTTAATGAAAGTAGGGTAGAATCAAAGAGATCCAGAGAATACTTGCAAGTAATTTATTTTAGTAATTAGCTGCGGTACTAGTTTCGACTCACAACGAGAGTCATCTTCAGGCGTTTAAGTCTGTGAATATAATAAAAATTCGAAGAGAATTTTCAAAATCTATTTTTTTTTATTTAGTTTAATTTTATTTTACTTTATTTTCCTTCCCGTCATCGTTCCCAGTTCACTTCCAGTCTCGTCCCATCTCTTCTTGTCTCTTCCCGTCCCGTTCCTTCTCTTCCTGTCATATTCCGACCCTTCTAGTTCATTTTTGTCCCGTCCTGTTCCTTCCCGCCTAGTAGGAGACGTACCTGTTCTTTGAAAAGGTTAGAAATAGATGAAATTTATAAAAGCGAAGACTAAGTTTAAATTCGTATCGTAAATTGTACATACTTCATGGATTAATAGTTGTTTATTCATTTTATTTTACTTTTGTACATGTGAATAAGTTTTGCAATATTTTTTAAACCTCCACTCCCTCCGATGACCTTTTCTACTTTTTGTTTCTTTTATTTAATTTCTACTATTTTCATCAGTCTGTATTACAATTCCTTTGTTACAATCAAATTTTACTAAATATTATAATTTTAATCAAGATTTAACTTTTTTTCTTTAACGTTGTGTATTTATAATTATTATTTTTTCAATATTGAGTCTACAAGTCCTTGAATCAAAGCTTCTATATTGCACAACGTTTCGTTTTATTAATAAAATCTTCTTCAGGAGCATATATTATAAAATTTTAAAATTTTTGAAATTTTCTACTTTTATTGGTTTTGTGAATTTTTTCAAGAATCGAAGCATAGGGTTAACACCCATATGTTCTTTTTAAAAATTCAATATTCTTAATTGTAATTAAAATTGAAATAGTTGAGGGTCCAGCAGATGATTAAATTGAACATTGAAAGTATCCCTAATACCATTGGGTTTTATCATATATAATTGAAGGTTTAGCAGAACAAAAGTTCATGTCCTTTTGCTTAATATAAATCTATGTTTACTAACCTTATATAAATTAACCATTAAAAAGGTAAATTATAGTCCAAAACTTGTCGTTTCATTTTGAAGATACATTTCAAAGTTGCGCTTTGATCTGCATTATTATTCACGTAACTGCATCATTATACCGTTCTTTTTTCCTGTTTCTTCTCGTTTGTTCTTCACCAAAGGTCTCGCTTCCTCAAGTTGACTTTTGCGACGTACATACATATTTGTCAAAAGTCTGTCATAAGCCCAAACATCGTTGGCCCCCATCTTTCATCATTGTAAACAGCTTAAAGCGTACCCAATGATTAGCAATGTATCGAACAACGTTTGTACTTACCTGACCAGCGTTAAGCATCTCCAAAAATAAACCATGAACGGTCTGTTTCTAGTTGTCGAATCCGATGAAGAACTTGAATATCATGCACACAAATATTAGCCTTGTTTCATAAAGCACTCCCAATCAGTTCCAAGCAGCCTTGAACAGTTAGCAGCCAATGGCGTTTAGAGAAATTTTGCAACCTTGAATGCTATTGGCCACTATTTACCGGCAACTGTTCCGGACAGTTTTATGGAACACGGCTATTGTCAAATCTCATTCGTAATGCTTAAATATCACTTTAATCTAGATCAAAATTGAATGTGTAAGCCAAACCGTTTGTAGGTTATATGTCATACCTTCAGTATACTATAGATGGCACCAGAGAGGTCAAAATAGTGGTAGCTATCTGCAATGGTTGTGCTCTTGGATAAATACGGTTGTTTGTATGCATGTTACCATGTCAACTGTTTAATTAGAAAGATTCTCTTAGGGCCCCATTGAGGCACCTTGAAGGTCAAAATAGCCAATATTCAGCGTCCTGCCGTGTTCGCGGTGAAACGTTGATCGTGGAGGATATCGATATTTAAGGATACAATGGTTTTCTTTCACAATATCTTGCGTTTTCCAATGTGGACCACAATTATCCCGAAGTCATCTAAAAAAAAGTGCATAGCTACATTTTCACTTTTCGACTTGTGAATACATACCCGACTCTAGAATGTGTTGTTATAATACCCATAGTTACCGTTGCGCCCCATTTTTTCTCAACTAAAGAGCGACCCCCGAGGCGTTTACGGGCGAGCGTCCAAACCTAAAAGTCAAAGTGACAAATTAAATTTCTGTCTAGAAAAGAGGGCGCTTATAAGCAGTCTTCTGCAAAATATAGCGTCCTAACCTAATGTAAAAGTCAAAGTGACCAATTTACGTCCTAACCTAATGTTAGAGGGCGCTTACCGTCAACGATAGTGCCCGTTGCCACCGAAAGTTATGAGTCTGTCTCATCTGATCTAACAGATGGGGGCTGACTCTTGGCAAGTCGGCAAAAGAGCAGTCGACGTGAATAAACAAAACTGACAACTCTACCGTTTAAATTAAAATGGGGCCTCCCCTAACCTAACCTCGTTAGGACTAAACGTCATGTTGACAAATAAAATGACTAACTTTCAAATTAAAAAGCGAGGCCCCTAGTTACCATCGATATGTCCTTCTCTTTTTAAACCATTGAAAGTGAAGTGTATTTCCATTTCTACATTCCATTATCATGGATACAGATTAGAAAGAAAACACGAAAGAATTTACGTGGGCTTAAATGGGAAATTTCGGTCCTTTGGGGCCTCGAAAAGTTGACTTCCCGCGAGGGCCTGGCAAAACCGTTTCTTAGTGCACCCCTACGAATACCGATCTACCGGTCGTCCAAATTTCAGATTTTTCCCGTGTCTAGTTTTGGCCCTGCGTTGATGACTATATATATATATATATATATATATATATAGATAT
>JAWQRP010001353.1:0-19607 GCA_033557875.1 Quadriops clusia | reverse complement strand
ACTGTTGACCAAAAACAAGAACGTGTTGATGATTCTCAGCAGTGTTTGGTCATGTTTCAACGTAACAAACCGGAATTTTTGCGTCGTTATGTGACAATGGATGAAACATGGATCCATCACTTCACTCTGGAATCAAAACAATCGTCATCTGAGTGGAGATCAACTGGTGAACCTCGTCCAAAGCGCCCGAAAGCACAACAATCGGCTGGAATGGTTAGGAACGGAACTTTTCAGCCCATGTGTTATATTGTATCTATATTAAAACAAATAAAACTAAAAGATGAAAAAACTAATTTTTTTAATTATCTTAAAAGATTGATAGACAGCGACCTAAAGGGGATCCTACACGGTCAATCATGCTTGAATCAATCGCTTGATCAAAATGCTTGACTATCTAGGGCTTCCTTAAGCAAGGAGGCGATTGTAAACCAGAGCTCATGAGGCTTTTGCGAAATGAAAATTTTGAAAATTCGCACGCATCTCCACGTGCATGCGTGGACGCGTGCGGGTCGTCTCATCTCTGACGTAATCACGCCTTGTCTCACTCTAGGCGTTCGCCGTTTCGTTCCGGCAGCGGCAGTGTGCTGCTCCAAACGCTCGATTGTGCACGTCAATCGCCGCTCTAACAGGATACCCTCGTGCTGTCTTGTGCTGTTCCTAAAATTTTTCGTTTGTTGCTGCCGTGACATATCTCAACGATGGGCGGTAAGTGCAGCTTGTACTCAAGTAAATTTCCCTCCGAAATCTCGCGACCTGGTACTCCACTGACCTTCAATCCGCGAAGATTTTTCCTTATGCCTCTGTCATTGCATTATTGCCGCAGACGACGTTATATAAAGCCTAGTTAATCATATTAACCTTGTGCTTATAAAGTTGCACCCATTTGTGATCCAGAGAGCACTATCTCCACCAAATACTTTCCAGTTCAATCATGAGAATTCATTAAATTTTCTTTTTTAAAGCGAACGGCGGCAAATGAAAATCTCTTGCTCCTTTTGCAAACCGGTTAATGTAAAGTGCTTCACATATTTATTTACTCATTTAAAATTCTTCTCAACTGCACTATCTTAATTACCAGAGTTACTTACTTACGCCTTACTTACTTACATCTTACTTGCCGACGAACAACCACATTACATCAAACTATACATAAATCAAACTATACATAAATCAAACTATACATAAATCAAACTATACATAAATCAAACTACACTAAAATCAAACTTCTCAAAATCTATAAACAACTCCTACAGAAACATACATATGTATTTCTAATATAAATACTTCTAAGTATAAAAAATTAAACGACTCGAAGCTTGAATGCATAGATTGACCTTTTCGAAGGAAAATCGCGATTGGCCGAACGTGAGCGCTATTATCGCGACTTATTTTTACGCGAAGATAGAAACAATAATCTGGAGGCTCCTGATAACGAACTTATTTAGATAACCGTTACGTAAACGCGAAGAATTCGAGTATTACTTTTTTATTCTTTTCGCTTTGGCCAACTCTTGGCACCGAGAATTTATATCCCAAAATGTTGCGCGTGGTTTTCTATTAATAAACCATTTCAAGTGTGCGTAGCGAACCTAACAAACCCGGCACGTATACTCCGTGCAAAAGACTAAATGCAACTTAAAAATAGGTGCACATCGGTATTTTAACTTCTGTGTCTGTCTGCTGTTTCAAACGCCGCATAATTCATGTTTCTATTGTAAATATATCACCCAGTTGGCATCTTTTTTGTTTTAGCTTCGAGTTGGTTCGTTTTCTGCAAAAACGAATTTCTAAAAAAAAAATCATTGTTTAAAATCATTATTTGTAATAATTATTTAAAATCATTATTTAAAGTCATTATTTAAAATCATTATTTAAAATCATTATTTAAAATCATTATTTAAAATCATTATTTAAAATCATTATTTAAAATCATTATTTAAAATCATTATTTAAAATTATTATTTAAAATCATTATTTAAAATCGGTATTTACATACATACTTTGCAACATATTTATTTATTACTGCTCATATATGATTATTTTCATATTATTAATTAACAACAGGAAACTATGCCAATTTTTTTTTCTATTTTAAAATGAGACTTAATGAATACACCTTCGATATCGGGAAAGATAGCAACAAGTGTCTTCACCAAAGATTTTACTGTGCAGTAAGAATGTAGTACGGATTTAAGTACCCATAAAAACTTTGATGAAGTTAAAAAGATTGTCTCTCTTATTTCGTTATTGTATGGAGTATTGAATCGTTGAATATTGAATCGTTTACTATTGAATAGTTAAATATTGAATCATTGAATATTTAATGTAGTATCTCTATAAACTCAATAAATCAGTAAACAATATTGGATCGCCTTCGATACCGACAGAAAAAATCGAAGACAAATTTGTAAACATCGCCCATGTATCGGCTACAGCGGCGATCTAATGCTGTTTACTACCGCCGATGGAATTAAAAATGAAAATTATTGCGCTATCACATGCATATTTATAGGTTTGCACAATATAAACAACTTCAGTATATGAATTTATGTAATTCTAATCTAAATAAACGTACAGCACGTAATCCTTTGAAAATATGCACGCTTTAGGAAAAAAATGGCTACACATGTTTATATGTATCTATATGTGTATGTATATATGTGTATTTAGATACCTATAACTATTAAATAACGTATGGGTTTTATCGTAATTATGAAACAGAAATAAAATTAAATGCAGTTAATTGATTGTAATGTTGGAAACGGTTTCTAATGAAGTAGAATGAAATTTAATTAAATAATTTTTAATAAAATAAATTTTATAAAATAAATTTTACTTAATAAAATAATTTTATTGAATATAACAATTTTATTTAATAAAATAATTTTATTTAATAAAATAATTTTGTTTAATATAATAATTTTACTTAATAAAATAGATTTCAGAAAACTATTCAAATAGTTAAAACAATAATAATTAAAATACAGACGAATAATTTAAATATTACAATAAAATACCTGTTAACACTCTTACTCGAAATAACTCCAGAAATAAATATTTGTATCTCAATGTTTGTGCAGAGAATCGAACAACTACGAATTTTTCTATGTTAAAAATATTTTTAAAAAATTACATGTAGACAAAATGGAAATTAAATTTTATTACAACAAAAAAATATACCTATAATCGATATTATAATATTAAACACATATTTATTAAACAAAACTCTCTTAAAATTGCAAATCTAGATACATCTTAAAGGTGCGTCCACACCTGCGCAAGCAACAAGCACCCGACAATGGCATACGGCGCAGTTGTCTTTTTTTATTTTATTCTATACCAATATGCATATCCAGTCCCCGGCGAATAATAACTAATGTATGTTGTGTATTTAGCGTCGTAGATTAGATTTATTTATATCGCAGTTCCTTTCGCAGTTGTTAGATTATTTTAAACCGTTCTGACGGTCAGAGCGGCTTTGGAAGAAAGTCTCGCAAGCCGGCCTTTATTTTTAAATGGGGTGTGGGTGGGATCTTGTTTTGTAATATGATGCAATGTATTAATACGACTGCCTCTTTTTTATAGGTTTTGCTTGGGTGACACTCGCCACCAACGACTCTTATTCTTTGGGCGCCCTGGTTCTAGCACACTCTTTGCGTCAAGTGGGCACGGCGCAACAACTGGCTGTTTTGGTCACGCCTGGCGTCACGAATCCCATGAGGTAAGATATTCCTGCGAAAAAATTGGCCTTGCCAAACTTCGGGTTTTGGGCCGAAGCCAGGACATGTTTTGGGTAAGAATGTAAACAATTCGTTTATTTCCTGCTAGGCCTCGTTAATGGGTTACATTTATTTTTATCGGATCTTATGCTTACTTGACACACAGTTGCCTCACAAAAATTTGGACGTAACAAAAAAAAAGTTCATGATAATAATGAATCATAACTTGAAGATGCCAACACAACGGTTTCCAGTTAATAATTTAGCCAAATCAAAAAGAGTGTCATCAATTGATTGTCATTATTGGATTGTCATCATTGGATTGTCATCATTTGATTGTCATCATTGGATTGTCATCATTGGATTGTCATCATTTGATTGTCATCATTGGATTGTCATCATTTGATTGTCATCATTGGATTGTCATAATTAGATTGTCATCATTGGATTGTCATCATTGGATTGTCACCATTGGATTGTCATCATTAGATTGTCATCAATTGTCATCATTAGATTGTCATCATTAGATTGTCATCAATTGTCATCATTAGATTGTCATCAATTGTCATAATTAGATTGTCATCAATTGTCATCATTAGATTGTCATCAATTGTCATCAATTGATTGTCAATCCTTCGAACAACCAAATTCGATTGTCATCTAAAATGTCCAAATTATGAGAAAAAAAAGAAAAGGGTAACTCATTGGTATCACAAGTTATTTCTTAACCTTGCATCTTGATGGCTAATCTAATAGATATTGGTCAAAGCGTTCTTACACCTTGACCTCCGTTCCAAAAGGTGCATGAGCTCCAACTATACATATTTCAAAGCTAAAAATATTTACGCGTAATCTATTAATAGGGTACTAATTTTAGAAAATGTCCAAAGGGATCCCCTTGTGCTAGTACGTTCACCTTTGTTGTTTGTGGAAACCGTACCTGTGACGTGATGTTGCCGGAATTACACGATATTATATCCAAAATTTGGATATATGTCGTATAAAATATGTCATATAAAATATGTCATATAAAATATGTTAAAAAAATTTCCAAAATTGATTTTCAAAAGTTGTCTCTTTTCTTATCTTCGTAGTTTTTTTTATTTTTTTGGTTTTTAATTCCATGGTCAAGAACATTCTAAGTCTCAGATTAACGAATCCAATTGTTTCATTCCAGTTCTTCTTTGGTGAAGTTTAGATTTAATTTGATTTCTGTGGTAGTACTTGAAAATTTTTTCCACCCCTAGATTTTTTTATTAGTTCTACCTTTATCATCAGGTATTTCGTTTTTTTTAAATTTCTTTGGTTTATTCACATTTCGTCATTGGTTCATGTTCCCAGGGAAAAACTAGCACAAGTTTTCAACGTAGTTCAAGAAGTCAACATCTTAGACTCTAAGGATGAAGCGAACCTCAAGCTCCTCCAAAGACCAGAACTTGGGATCACATTCACAAAGCTCCATTGCTGGAGGTTGACGCAGTTTGAGAAATGTGTCTTTTTGGACGCTGATACTTTGGTAAGTATTACATGTGATATATACTAACTAAATAGTACTAAGTAAATATTACTAACTAAATAGTACTAAGTAAATATTACTAAGTAAATATTACTAAGTAAATATTACTAAGTAAATATTACTAAGTAAATAGTACCTACCATACAGTACTAATTGAATATCACAAACATTTATACCCAAACAGTACATAATTACAAAATTTCTTGTTTTTTCGAGAACTATTCTCCTCACATTAGTGTAAATAACTTTCCTTTGAACCCCACATCGTCAATTTAGTACTGAGTCATGCAGTCGTTCTAAAATAAATACTGTCTTCGTCCAAATGCATTTGCGTGCAGAAATAACTTCTATTTCTGTCTTTCTACGATTGTGGGAATTGCTTATACATCTATTATAAGCAAAATGCACTTACAGTATAAGATACAACATTTAGTATAAATTTGTTATAACCATGCCTCTTTAATAATTTTGTAAATTGAACATCTGGCGTTCTATGGTAACAAAAAACAATCAACTTTTACTACTTAAACTATTTAATATACCATATTAGGAAAGTGTAAGTTTTCACTTGTTCAAGTGTATAGCGTGCTGCAGATGGGTAAAAGTTAAAAGACCTGTAGTAGTTAAAAGCCAATTGATGCAATGCAGTTTGCATGCACAAATAATTCTTCCTTTTGTAGGTTTTTGGTTGAGTTCCTTTGCATAGCATTTTCATGCTATTGCACCATTAATACTCCAACTTGGAAAGAAATATTCATCCCTATTATCATTGAATTAGATTGAATTATATTAGATTAAATTATACTTAATGATTCAACTAATGTTTTTTTTTTGAAAAATGTTTTTTTAAATTTTTTTTGAGAAAATGTTTTTTTAAATTTTTTTTGAGAAAATGTTTTTTAATTTTTATTTGAGAAAATGTTTTTTAATGTTTTTTTAAATGGTTTTTTAATGATGTTTTTAATATTTTTTTAAATGTTTTTTTTAATGTTTTTTTTATTTATTTACAGGTCTTAGAAAATGCCGATGAGCTCTTCGAAAGAGAAGAATTCTCAGCAGCTCCAGATGTGGGTTGGCCAGACTGCTTCAATTCTGGTGTATTTGTGTACAGACCTTCCAACGAAACTTACGATAACCTTGTCAAATTCGCCTTAGAAAAAGGAAGTTTTGACGGTGGGTCAACTTTTAACTATTCTACTGTCATTGATTCTACTTTTCGGAGATTTTTAACTGGCTTTTGTTGTAGGTGGGGACCAAGGATTACTGAATTTATATTTTTCTGATTGGGCGCACAAGGACATCAGCAAACACTTGCCCTTCATCTATAACATGTGTTCAACAGCCTGTTACTCATATCTGCCTGCATATAAACAGTAAGTTGTATTTTCACATTAAAAAAATGAGAGAACCAAAAATGGGACATCCAAAAATGAGACATCTAAAAATATGACATCCAAAAATGAGATTCCAAAAATATGACATCCAAAAATGAGACATCCAAAAATGAGATACATCCAAAAATTAGACACATCCAAAAATTAGACACATCCAAAAATTAGACACATCCAAAAATTAGACACATCCAAAAATTAGACTCATCCAAAAATTTGACATATCCAAAAATGAGACTTATCCAAAAATGAAACACGTCCAAAAATGAAACACATCCAAAACTCCAACACATAGGAAAATTAATCCAAAATTAGAGAAAAAGGTGAAGATATCCCGTTGTCATTTATAAGATTTCTAATATGTTGTCAACATACTCAATTTTTTTTTCAAATGTCCGCGAATTAGTTCTCAAAACATGGATTAGTTCTAAAAAATGATTTAGTTCTAAAAAAAAGATCAACCTTTTTTGCCATCCCCAGATTTGGCGCGAACGTGAAAATAGTCCATTTCATCGGAGCAACCAAACCATGGTTGCAATACTTCGACACAGAATCTCGCATGGTGCATCCTGCAGGTGGTTTGCATCACCTTCAAGCAGTCCTTCAGCGTTGGTGGGACATTTTCTGCTCCCTCATCCACCCCCAATTGTCTCCGGATATGGTAAGTTCTAGATTGACTTCCCCGTCAAAACCTTGCTTGAAAAATAAAATTGTTTGTTTGAAAACATGCTAATAAAGGATGAGTGTAGTTTTTGCAAGGTGAGTCTTCTTCTCTTCAAGTTTGCTCATACTGTACATATTATTACAAGTAGCGTTAGTGTTTTTCTACTTTCCGTTTTATTTTGCTTCGTGTTTTTCAGTTAATTATTTTTGTGTTTGAAGTATTTTTTTTTATTTATTTGCACTTATTTCAGTGTTGTGCATTATCTAGATAAAGCTATTTCATGTTATGAATAATATAATATATGTTATGAATAATATAATATATGTTACATATCACATTATTATGTTATCACATAAATATTCCCTCAATATTACCACACATATGTGATATTACGAAATGAATTATAAAGCCAAAAAATCAATTAACCGTGTCAGGATGGCAAAATCATAAGGTTTGAAATGAAAAACTACATCATCGGCGCCGGTGATGACCTTGACCTTATATCAGCATTTACCAAGATTTTAGACTTTGATTCGTTTAGAAAAGGCAATTCAATGATGATTAAGGTAATCAATAATAAAGTTCCGAGGTATCCAATTTTAAATTGAGCAAAAAAAATGACGTAACAGAGATTATAATTTAGATTTAAGTTTAGTACGAATGCACTATCAATCTAACCCTCCCCCTTCGGAAAAGCGGTCGATACCTGAGCAGAACTCCTTTTTCCTCACTCCTTTACAACCTACGCGCTTCCAGCCGTTTTCAGTTCAGTTGTGTCACCCCCAGAACGTTAACAACCCCTCACCATGATTGACATTGAAGTAAGATATAAATTGGTCCATAACTGCAAGAGTTTCCTTGCAAAATTTAATTGCTGGGTCAGTAGTAACATAAAACTTTATCACTTATTTCATTCATCCAAATAGTCCTCCGCGCAAGCATTCATCGAATTACCATGACCAATCAAACTTTCCTTCTAGTTAGCTTAATGCCTTTTTTGTAGAATTAGCACAAGATCAAATCTTAACTTTACTCCATTGAGAAGTCTTAAGATGTAGATATCTCTAGAGGTAGATCTTTCTAGAAAAATTTGGATCTGGATTGCTTTGCGCAAAATATATTGTGGCATGCTCTTACATAAGAATGAATAAATGAAATTCCGGTGTAATTCCGAATTTCCCATAAGATCATCCAAGGTCAGAATCATAAAATAATGGTTCGATCGTTATATTTGTTGATATGAATATATGGTTCCATACTAGTAACCAATTGATCAAAATAGGAAAATTAGTTAAACTAGGAAAGCGCCTTATCTAGATAATAATGCAATGTACTAGCACAAACTGATGAAATTATTTTCTTTTGCATGCGTTGTGTTTGTTCAGGCTCGAAGCAGTTGGTCCGCTGTGCATAATCCCATTCACTCCTCGTACCAATATCAACAGAACGAACCAAACGAACAAATTCAGATTAGTACTGTAGATTACAGAGATGTATGGGACCCTTGGGAACACTATGATGAGAGTCAGACCCAATTTAATGTTAATGTACACCAATCTACAGAAACTAGCCCTCCGACCCATAGCTCACACCAATTCATTCCTAGTTCACATAAATCAGCTCCTAGTTCACACCAATCAGCTCCTAGTTCACACCAATCAGCTCCTAGTTCACACCAATCAGCTCCTAGTTCACACCAATCAGCTCCTAGTTCAAACCAATCAGCTCCAAGTTCACACCAATCAGTCCCTAGTTCACGCCAATTAGCTCCTAGTATGCACCAATCACCTCCAAGCTCACACCATTCAGCACCTACTTCAAACCAATCGGCTCCTAGCTCACATCAACTAGCTCCTAGTACGTACCAACCAGCTCCTAGTTCACACTACTCAGCTCCTAGCTCACACCAATCAGCTCCTAGCTCACACCAATCACCTCCTAGTTCACACCAATCGGCTCCTAGTCCACATCAATTAGCTCCTAGTACGTACCAATCAGCTCCTAGTTCACACTACTCAGCTCCTAGTTCTCACCAATCAGCTCCTAGTTCACACCAATCAGCTCCTAGTTCACACCAATCAGCGCCTAGTTCGTACCAATCAGTTCCAAGTTCACACCAATACGTTCCAAGTTCACATCAGCAACAACCAATCGCTGAAAATAAAAGTAGCCAGCAGCATGCACCCTTTGCGAACACACTTAACGTTGCTTGTAGTTCTGAATCTCAGCGACCTTCCCCTTCTTCGAATTTTGAAAATTCCGCCGCTCACATCAGTACTAACCAATCACTCTCGTTTTCGACTTCTAACGTTAACTCCTTCGCACCCGCAGATCCTCCTAAAGCACAAAATAACGTCCCCTTTGGCAACTTTCCTGTTAACACTTCCTCTCATCCGCAAACCTGGACACTTGCACCATCAAAAGAATGTGAGCCACCTAGCACTGAAAGCGCTTTGCAAACCGCCGAAGCAAATCATTTCGATGTAAGTATTATCAAAGCAGGATTTTCTCTCTTTCTCGCATGTCCACCTAGCTAATAGACTCCATAGAATGTGAATGTGTATGTGATTCTCTTATTTCACTATTCGACAAACATTACCAATACAGATAAAATAAATAAAACTTCGATATTCATCGCATTGATTTATTCTTGTA
Organism: Quadriops clusia; assembly: GCA_033557875.1. Taxonomy (NCBI): domain Eukaryota; kingdom Metazoa; phylum Arthropoda; class Insecta; order Coleoptera; family Hydrophilidae; genus Quadriops; species Quadriops clusia. The sequence goes on along the minus strand of JAWQRP010001353.1, from coordinate 9,662 downwards.
CGTTTGGCGAAGCCACGAATTTTTGGACTGACGTTGATCAATTGAGGTTTCGATATCATATACATTTCGTACTCATTTCATTTTGAAATTCGTGACTTCACCAACATACTAGAACCCATAAATTGATAACCAAACCAGTAAATACATATAAAAACGTTAGTACTTCAACTTCAACATTAATGGATGACCCTTTTCTTTATTTTTCGACCAGGCTGGCCTTGCTGGTGCCTTTGCCCAGTTCACATTAGGAGTACCTAGAACTGGTGCCCAATCCGCATTAGAGGATCATCTTCGTAGGCAAGGCTGGGAAGTAGGAAACATTGATTACATGGGAAGAGACTCCTTCGACAACATCTGGAGCAAAATTTGCGAAACTATGGCCTCGGCCCCCCCAGCACCGGCACCACCAAAGCCCAGAGGTATAGAAAAAAAGTAGACTAGATGCTTTTGTAATTTTTGTAATGTGTATCATCTACTGCTTATTTTGTTGTCCAATTTATTGTACATTTTTGGACCATTTCCTATCCACTTTTAATTCTGTTCACTTTTTCATATTTCTCCAAAGGAGATTGATTATCTTCAATTATTATAAATATCTTATAATTTTTGTTAAACTTATTCTGAATTCATTAAAAGTTCGAATCAACTGACGTCACTTCATCTTCCTTTGATTTCATAGTAAATGGTTACAAATTAAATATCAAAGTTAATGCTATAAACTTTTTTGATGTGACATTAAATTTTTAATTCGACACAGCTCCATACATGAATTTGATGTTACACATTTTTAATTAATTTGATACATTATTAATAAATTGGATACATTATCAATTAATTGGATACATTTTTAATTAATTTGATACATTATTAATTACTTTGATACATTTTTAATTAATTTGATACATTTTTAATTAATTTGATACGTTTTTAATTAATTTGATACATTTTTAATTAATTTGATGTATTTTTAATTAATTTGATACATTTTTAATTAATTTGATACATTTTTAATTAATTTGATACATTTTTAATTAATTTGATGCATTTTTAATTAATTTGATGCATTTTTAATTAATTTGATACATTTTTAATTAATTTGATACATTTTTAATTAATTTGATACATTTTTAATTAATTTGATACATTTTTAATTAATTTGATGCATTTTTAATTAATTTGATGCATTTTTACTTAATTTGATGCATTTTTAATTAATTTGATACGTTTTTAATTAATTTGATACATTTTTAATTAATTTGATACATTTTTAATTAATTTGATGCATTTTTAATTAATTTGATACATTTTTAATTAATTTGATGCATTTTAATTAATTTGATACATATCTGATTAATTTAATACATTTTCAATAATGTAAATTTAAACAAAATCTATATTACATCATTTTAAAATTAATATATTTTAAAATTAATATATTTTGAAATTAATGTATTTAAAAATTTTAAAATTAGTATATTTAAAAATCTTGAAATTATTACATTTAAAAATCTTGAAATTATTACATTTAAAAATCTTAAAATTATACATTTAAAAATCTTAAAATTATACATTTAAAAATCTTAAAATTATAATATATAAAATATGAGAATTGTTAAACCTATAAACGTTTGCTGCAACTTGCTTTTGAAAAAGAGTTTCAGTTGATGTTAAATTTTTTTCGAAAACTCTCATTGTTTTAATTATTACAATTAGTACAAAGCAGTGTAAATCCTATGTTTATTCATTCAATGGTTTGTGAGTACAGAACCCTCCCCTACAAGCGCTCTTCCTGAACAAACAGAACAGTCGCCTGAAGGTCAGTTGGAGATTGGTGTGTTAACGCATTTGTAACAAGTATTTGTTCGAACTTAATTTTGATTTTGAAACAAGCTTTGTAACTGCTATAGCTAATAATAATTCATTTCTAGTAGTTATAAAATACGAAACATTAATATACAAAATGAGCTAATGCATCATTGCTATTTTTGTAATTAAAATTGAACAGTACTTTGAGATATTTTATTACATTTTTACTTGAAACTAACAAGCATGTTAAACTGTGCTAAATAATCAGGATGTTAAAAAATTGGCTACTCAAAATCGACTGAATGAAAAATTATCCAATAGTAACAAATTTTGTAAAAAATTGTTAAATTGTGAAATATTGACAAATTGTGAAATATTCATATACCGTGAAATATTGACAAATTGTTAAATATTTATATACCGTGAAATATTGATAAATTGTGAAATATTGATAAATTGTGAAATATTGATAAATCGTGAAATATTGATAAATTGTGAAATATTTATATACCGTGAAATATTGATAAATCGTGAAATATTCATAAATTATGAAATATTGATAAATTATGAAATATTGATAAATTATGAAATATTCATAAATTTTGGACGATTTATAAATTCTGAAATATTCATAAATTTTGAACAATTTATAAATTCTGAAAAATTTAAATAACGAAAAATCATAAACGATTAAAAATCATAAATGATGAAAAATCATAAATGCAAAACATTATAAATGACGAAAAATCATAAATGATGAAAAATAATAAATGATGATAAATAATAAATGATGTTAAATCATAAATAATGAAAAATCATACATAATGAAAAATCGTAAATGATGAAAAATCATAAATGATAAAAATCATAAATGATAAAAAATCATAACTGAAAAAAATTATAAATGATGAGAAATAATAAATGATGAAAAATCATAAATGATGAAAAATCATAAATGATGAAAAATCATAAATGATGAAAAATCATAAATGATAAAAAATCATTAATGATGAAATATCATAAATGAAAAAAATTATAAATGATAAAAATATAAATGATGAAAAATCATAAATGATGAAAAATCATAAATGATGAAAAATCATAAATAAAAAACAATCATAAATGATAAAAATTATAAATGATCAAAAATCATAAAAAATGAAAAATCATAACAAATGACTATTCATAAAAAAAATGAAAAATCACAAAAGATAAAAACACATAAAAAATGAAAAATCATAAAACATGAAAAATCATAAAACATGAAAAATCATAAATCATGAAAAATCATAAAACATGAAAAATCATAAAACATGAAAAATCATAAAACATGAAAAATCATAAAAATGAAAAATCATAAATAATGAAAAATTCGAAGATTTCAAAAAGGAATACATATTTAAAAATTTCAAACACAAATAAAAATTCATAAATAAAATATAAATAAACTAGCATGAAAAATAAATAAACAGAAACGAAATAAAGACTTGGACCTGTCATATTGTTGCCTGTGAATTCATAAATCACTTAATTGTCTATTTCATAGTTCATCGTTTATAAGTTATAACGATAAAGGCAAATAATGATCATCTCTCCATTTACACGCTTAGTTTTCTTTATATCTAATCTGTAGCTAGTGAATTTTGTAGATTAAATTTTTTGAAAATCTTTCGAAATAGGAAATTCCACAATTTCCTTGTTTCTTCTTGTTTAACTTCATTCAAAATGTGCACCAACAAGTGGAATTTCCCATTCTTATAGTTCTATTTTCAGTTGAACGATTTTCACTTTCGCAGGAAGTGGAAAGCAGCCATAGGTTTGACGTGACATTCGACTGCAATGATTACAGTCTTAGAAAATCTTAAACCGTTAAAACATTCAAACGTGCGACAAGAAACAACATCCATTGGCTATGCTATATATGTTTAAAAGAAGTCTTGGAATTTTGATGGAAGATTATACAAAATCTTAAAACGCATTGCTATTTTGTGTTGTTTTTGGTATTGCTAGTTTAGAAAGCTTTTTGGTGGCTGAGATAATTTTTTCATTTATTTACTTGTAAATTTGATTAATTTATATATAACAAGCTTTTGTTTTGTTGTTGTATTATTTATTACTCTTTAATAAGTAATATACAATGTTTTTAATATTAAAATTAAATAATTCATTTAAATAAAAGAACTCGATTGTTAATTATTCTTATGAAGCATGTCAGTCTAATCAGAATATCAATTTACTTTATTTCTTCTATAATATTTTTTTATATATATACGCTATTGCTATGAACTACTGTTTTGTAAAATTCTGTCATTCTAAGACTATGCTTTCCTATTCTCTGCCTATTTAATATGTTGTTTTTTTTTTAAATATTCTAATATTTTCGATCTTTATGTTAATATGGATACTTTTCTCTAACTTTTTCTATTAGGCTTCTAGCTTATTTCCTATTAGGTTTTTAGCTTATTTTCTATTAAGCTTTAAGCTTATATTCTATTAAGTTTATATTCTATTAAGTTTATATTCTATTAAGCTTATATTCTATTAAACTTATATTCTATTAAGCTTTTAGCTTATTTTCTATTAGGCTTTTAGCTTATTTTCTATTCGGCTTTGAGCTTATTTTCTATTATTCTTTTAGCTTATTTTCTATTAGACTTTTAGCTTCCTTTCTATTAAACTTTGAGCTTATTTTCTATTATTCTTTTAGCTTATTTTCTATTAGGCTTTTAGCTTATTTTCTCTTATGCTTTTAACTTATTTTCTATTAGACTTTTAGCTTATTTTCTCTTAGGCTTTTAGCTTATTTTCTATTAGGCTTTGAGCTTATTTTCTATTATTCTTTTAGCTTATTTTCTCTTAGACTTTTAGCTTATTTTCTCGTAGGCTTTTAGCTTATTTTCTATTAGGCTTTGAGTTTATTTTCTATTATTCTTTTAGTTTATTTTCTATTAGGCTTTGAGCATATTTTCTATTAGACTCTTAGCTTATTTTCTATTTTTGTCTGACACTTAGCTAACATTGTTTTGGTAATGGCACTGATACTATAAACGCGTAATCGCTAACCAACTTACATAATTGTTTTACTTACATGCAAAACATTGCAGTGAAAGGGAAAACAAGGAAAAGCCCTTCAAAAGAAAGCGCACCTACATCTGTTCCACCATCAAGAGATACCTCTAAAATTGATCTCCCCAAGAAATCAGGTGAGACAACCTCACATGAAACTACACCCACTCATCAAGACGCACCTAAAGCATGTCCTGTTCATGAACCTCCACAGACTCAAGAAACACATAAGGAAGAATCGCAAACGTGTCAAAAACCTGCGCAGCCCTCTGCACCCCCCAAGGAAGAACCCTTTGCATGCCAGCCACCCCCCCAGCCCATAGGAGAACCTCTGCCTTTGCCTGCAACCCTGCAAGGAGAAGCCCAATCTGCTGATGAGACACAGAAGGCTTCCCCAAAGTCAACTAATATTGAAACCACTGAAACCCCACAACCTCCCGTAACAGAATCTACTAATACACTTGAAGTTAAACCCTTTGAAACGGCTACAGAACCTGACGTTAGTAAGGTCTTAGAACCTATTATACCTGAACCTATTATACCTGAACCAATTATACCTGAACCTATTATACCTGAACCTATTATACCTGAACCAATTATACCTGAACCTACAATTCCTGAACCTATTATTCCTGAAACCTCTGATGAGAGCAAACTGTCCGAACCTTCTAAACAATCTGAATCTCCTGCTGAAGTGCCTGTTACTAAAACCACTGAATCTGATAAGGTCCCAGAGTCTGCTAAAACATCAGAATCTGTTAGTGTAGCAGAGCCCGTTAAAATACCAGAGCCTGTTAAAGCAACAGAGTCTGATAAAACTACAGAGTCTGATAAGCCAACAGAGTCTGATAAGACTACAGAGTCTGATAAGCCAACAGAGTCTGATAAGCCAACAGTGTCTGATAAGACAACAGAGTCTGATAAGCCAACAGAGTCTGATAAGACAACAGGGTCTGACAAAACAACAGAGCCTGTTAAAATACCAGAGCCTGTTGAAACATCAGAGCCTGTTAAAATACCAGAGCCTGTTGAAGCACCAGAGTCTGTTAAACCACTAGAGTCTGTTGAAGCACCAAAATCTGTTGAAACACCAGAGTCTGTTATAATACCAGAAGCTGTTAAACCACTAGAGTCTGTTGAAGCATCAAAACCTGTTGAAACGCCAGAACCTGTTAAAATACCAGAACCTGTTAAACCATTAGAGTCTGTTGAAGCACCAAAGCCTGTTGAAACGCCAGAACCCGTTGAAACACCAAAGTCTGTTGAACCACCAAAACCTGAAGAAACACCAAAGTCTGTTGAAGCACCAAAGTCTGTTGAAGCACCAAAGTCTGTTGAACCACCAAAATCTGAAGAAACACCAAAGTCTGTTGAACCACCAAAGCCTGTTGAAACACCAGAGGCTGTTGTAATAGCAGAACCTGTTATAACGCAAAAATCTGTTAAAGCACAAGAACTTGTTAAAGAATCGACAAAGGTTCCGGAACATGCTAAAGCCTCAAAAACTTCTAAAACACAAGAACCTACTAAAACCGAAGAATTGTCTATCAAACCTGCTGAACCCGCTGCTTCCAAAACAACTGAAACGAAAGCTGCAAAGAAATCTAAAGGTGCAGAATCAGGAAAAGGTGCAGAACCAGTGAAAGGTGCAGAACCAACAAAAGGTGCTGAACCAGTGAAAGGTGCAGAACCATTGAAAGGTGCAGAACCAGCAAAAGGTGCTGAGACAGTAAAGAGTACTGAATCTGAGAAAAAAGCTGAACCAGCCAAAGGTGCTAAAGCAGCAAAAACTTCCGAAGTCTCGAAGGGCATAGATAAAGCCGGGGCTGATTCTGCCAAAATAACGAAGTCCAAAACTCCTGCTTCGAAAACTGACCCAAAACCTAATCAACCTGAGCCGAAACCCGCGCAATCTGAATCAAAACCAGCTCAAGCTGAATCGAAACCAACTCAATCTGAATCGAAAACAACTAAATCTGAATCAAAACCAACTAAATCTGAATCAAAACCAACTAAATCTGAATCAAAATCAACTAAATCTGAATCAAAATCAACTAAATCTGAATCGAAACCAGTTCAAACTGAATCGAAACCAGCACAAGCTGAATCGAAACCAGCTCAAGCCGAATCAAAACCAACTCAATCAGAATCAAAACCAACTGAATCAGAATCAAAACCAACTCAATCTCAGTCAAAATCAAAACCATCCCCACAATCACCAAAAGTCATTGAAGCCACGCCACCTTCATCACCCCAAGTGCAAATGCAACCAACAAATGTAAAACCTTCCTTAGGGGTGGAGACCGTTGTGCCAGCAACACCTCCACCTAAGGAGGAGCAAGCGGCAGCTCCGCCAACAGCGCAAGTCCCAACGCCGCCACCTCGCAAAGGGAGCGGCACCACAAAAAAGGCTGTCAAACCGAAAAAATAATGAATGTTATAAACTAATACTTTGTGCCATTTGATATGTTTTATATCAATTTTATATTTTATTATTTATAGTTTTTGTGTGAGAGATCTACTTCTACTGTATATTATACAAGATATATCATTAACCTATTTATACACTTTCATTTTGTTATATTGTACTTTACTTTCACAAAGTATTTGTCGACGGTTGCTACTTCTAGTCTTCGCTCGGTACAGATTTCTTTTTGTTTTGTTCGTGGCATTTGATATATTCCGTTAACAATGTTAAAAATACATTACATATGTTGTTTACTATTGTTTGTGTTTTATTTTTGGTAATACCCTTTCATAAGGATTTGTGCGAAATATTTTGCAACAAGAGACGAAATATAAGGTGGTCCATCTAAGACGACCCACTCAAATTACAGCGTTATTAACAAAGTTAGAACAATAAAACTTGCAGGATTTACTCAGCACCAAAAGAGCTCCAAAAAACACTAGTAGTGTTTTGTTTTGCCGCGCATAGTTTTTGCGCAAGCGCACTTGGATCCATAAAAGTGATGATGAAGATGAACTTTTTTTTACATATTAAAATATGTAAAAAAAAGTTTTAAAAATCTTCAAGTCTTTCTGCATATAACGGTATAAACATTTCCGCAAAAAAATGGCGGATGGCCGAAAAACACTTTTTTTAATATTACGGCTTTGTTTACTGAGTTAGGGCAAAAAAAAATCAAATATTAATTCTGCACATAAAGAGCTTCAAAACATCCCAATAACTTTTTACTCTGTGACATTTCGCTTCCGCGCAAGGGCACATATCTTTTAAAAATACATAGTTTTCAAGGTGTTTTTATTATGCATTCTAACTCCCGGAATGATTATGCGCACAACTATACCAATATTGCCGCAAAAAATCTTGATTTATGGATTTTTTTATTTTACGGACTATGTCTACTTAGCCGCCACGCACGCATCTCTATTTACTTTGTTTTCAATAGCCCAGGCCAGTAGATTTATTAGACGTGATAATAATTGAAAAAAATGATAGTTAGTGTGTACATTCAGTTTCATATTAAATATCACTCGTTTACTTTCATTTTCTGTAATAAATAAAATAATATTAATACAAAACATCACACTTTAAATTAAAGTAAGAATTTTTAAATGGTATTACGAGTACTACGCCACGGATTGACTGTTGTTAACTGTGCTAGAAAGACAGCGTTCGCCAAACGAAATTAGTAACATTTATTATGGAAACAAGATGTACATAGTAAACACTTGCTTACAAAACCTATTGAGCAAAATAAAAGTAAATGAAAGAATGTGCCTGTTAAGAGGCAGCTAGTCATACCTTAAAACGTATTTTAGATATTTTTTCGCGTAGGAATAAGATATCGCCATGAAACAAACGGCATAATATTCCATTTATTTTTCTCCTAGCCTTTTAGCATTTTGTTTTTCGAAATTCCCTGTAGATTGGTCAAAAAAAATATTTTAGACTAAATTTTTGGAAATTCAAAAAAAAAATGCTAACGGCTATTCAACATGTAAATAGGAACAAAAGTTGTGGTATAGCAAAATGCGAAAAAAATCACAAATAGAGCTTTAATATCTAAAATTAAATTACGTGAACTAGATGTCCGTAGTTGTTCAAATTCACAGGTCTCCGAACAGCCGGCAACACCGCTTAAACTTGCCGCATGCCGGCCGGCAGAATGAGTAATAAGCATTGCACGTGTGGTTGACGTTCGGTCACTTTTTCTTACAAAAAAATATTTTATAAGAGACATTTATTTCATCGTATGTATTCTATATTGAATTATAATTCATTAAGTACTTAGAAATTGCGCTTGGCTATATTTCAATTATATTGGAATATAAAGTAAATATCTACTAATTGTTGGGTTATTACATGTAATAATAAAAACATATGATTTACTTATATCTATATACTAAGGCCAAAATTATAAGATAATTATTGCCACCATTTTCCACCAAACAAAAAAACTTACATAGTGTCATTTTATAATTATTCCAAATAAAAAAAATTAAATCTTATCTGCACAAGGCATACGCCAAGTTTTAGGTTTCCTGTAATATCTCTATATGCGTTCAATGGGGATGATTTTTACCTTTCTCTATTTACGATGTCCGTATCATTATTGGTAGACTTGTATGGTCTTGGACTCAAAGAAATATGTCAAAATCAGCCAAAATTTATAAAATTGAATATATACTTTTATTAAAAAACTTTTGTGGTGAAAATAATTATATTTATCAATAACAATAATTGATATATTGAGTGGAATTTCATGTTGTATGTCGCGAGATATCCGAAATGTGCACACCGCACAACTGGTAAGGACAAAAGTCGC
>JAWQRP010001352.1:0-19609 GCA_033557875.1 Quadriops clusia | reverse complement strand
CATAGTAATATGTACACGTGTACATGGTCAGGTGTATATGTGCACATGGCAATAAGTATACGTGTACATGGTAATAAATATATGTGTACATGGCTGCCCGTGATTTTTCACGGGCATTAACTAGTTAATAATAACCGCATTTATCACTTTGACCGTAATATATACACTGACCTAGTGGCGCCCAAATGGCACACCAGTTCGGTTTAAGCAGCCACGAGGCGAGCAAATGGTACGCCACTCGCCACACCAATTCAGTGGCCACGGTCTCATTGCTTTCTGTTGCATTTCCAATTCGATACGCCATTCGGTCGCCACACCACAGCCACACCACTTCGGTGGGCGCCCGGCCTAATGTGAGTGAAGATTCCCACTGTGTGCCGGCCGTGTTGTTTCGGTCGGTTTGCCCTCGTTTTCTGGGTTAGAGTCGACCTCATGAACCCTTGTCTTTTTGATTTTTCGATTCGTTGGATGTATTTGTGTTTTGAGGGTGAGTCTCTTGTTGTTTCTTAGTTGTACGATTGTGTGTTTTGCTGCGAGAGTGATAGATATGCGTTTTGGGATATCTTGACACATAGTAGCCTGTTTACCATGTATTAGTAGATTGTGTTTTCTCTGATTTTTTTACATACATGACACTTGATTTTAATTGTAGCTCAATTATTATTGTCCACTTTGTATAATTGCGCTCTTTTCATAGTTAATTTCTTGTGTTTTTATGCATACTCAAGCTCTTGTGCTTTACTAGTGCTGAGGTGGCCACCATTCCGTGACGAAAGCTCTACCAATTAGAACTAATAACAACATGTTCTAAACACCACCACCTGCGTTTTTGTATTGGGCCATTTTGCCCTGGACAAACATTTTTAATTGTGTTGTGCGCTTGTGATAATATATTGGATAATGGTTAATCTATGTTAACTAGGTACATTTAACTTTAAATTTATATGATTTTTATAACATAAAGTTCTAGATTTTAGTTGTAAGAAATATTTTTATAGTTATTTCCCCCAATTTAACCCTTCTCTCATTTGTTTTTCTGCACAAGGACATCTTCAATTAATAAATAAAAAGGTTCTTCCCGAGTACTTCATACTGGCACAATTGGCGGAGGCGCGAGGTTGAAAGTGTTCTTGTTTCACCACCACATATTTGGTATGTGCCAAAGTTATTAAGTTTGCAAGTATACTCAATAAGTTAATGAAGTATTTGGCAAAGCGCCCTCGTTTTACCCTTGCAACTTACAGTTTTAAGTCCAAAACACCATATCACCTCAACATAATCTAATTAAACCGTTAACTTCGGGAAATTGCAAGAACAGCCCGACGGCTTCCTGAAACTGACCAGACGGCTGTGGTGCGCCCGAAGAGAGGGCCGTTGCTTAGGAACGGGGCAGTAAATCTCTTTTTTACCCTCGGCCGCCGTTTTAACGGACAGCGAGGCTAAATCACCGACGTCATCTAGATTATATTTCGGACGAAATATATATTTTTCAGTTGGTCACAATGAGTGGATTTACGACGGCCCACTTGCTCCGTAGTTTATTAGCTCGTCGGGCGAAGTGTCGCATACAAAACAACCAAAAATCGCCGTTTGAATAATCTCTGTTGTGCTTCTCCATGGACGGGAAATGGAAGGCCTCACGCGGAAAGCTCGAAAGCGGAATGCGCGAAAGCCCAGAATGCTTGTTCAATTTCGGGATTAAGTCGGGGATGAATAATATTCATCTGTGTATGTATGAATTTCGCACATCCAGTCGGTTTGGTCCTAGACCGCGTGCTAGCCTGCGAAATAGAACAATTTTTTCAGATCGTTTGTTTTAGCTTTACATAGTATTTACAACGGGAGAATACGTATTTTTTCCTCTTCTCGTTTTTATATATACGATACGTTAAGCCCGCGTAACCGTTTGAGTCTTGGAAACTTTCAACCCCAGCCCCAACTACAAAAACAACAGAATTGATAATTTACTGCCCTTGTTTTTTTAAAATCCATAGAGGGTACAAAGATTTACAGCGTTAACTCGAGACAAGGAGTTGCAACGCTTTGGTCGATGCGGAAGGCTTTTTTGGAAGACTTCTTTGGAAGGTTTCTTTAGAAGGCTTCTTCGGAAAACCTGAAGCTTGAAAACTGTTCTTCATTAAGGCTTTAATTAGATGCTCGAGAACCGAAGAGAACACTTGGCGACGTATTCCGACAAAAAGCGGCAGTCTTAAATTAACAAGAGGAGAGCTTTTTTGCGGGCAGAGAATATCGGATCCCATTTTCAAACAAAGCACCCTCCGATGTTACCTCTCGCTGGAGGGTGGCGACCACTCGGGCCCTAAGTGTGTCGCATACTAAACATTTCTAATATCCTCCGTCTTGTTCCTCTTCGCTTTATGGCGCAATCTTAAATTTTATTTGCTCATCAATCCATTCTTTATGGAGGGTCGTTCGGTGAACTTCTGAACTTAAACAGGCGTTCCAATGTCATTTTCTTTCTTTCCTCGAGTGTAATAAAATTCGGTTTCTATTATTTCAAAATACGCCAGATAAGCAACCAAGGAATGCGCAGTAGTAATTGCGTTCCAACAATTAATATAAGTGCTATTTCGTCAGAGGAATATGTTCGTCTGTTATGATCCTTTTGGCTGTCATTCAATTCAAAGAACTGATGATGTACCAAATATAGGATTTTAAAAAACCCTTATAGGCGATATGGTAAGGTTTAATTAGGTTACAGGAACCAACGTTGAAATATTGAAACTTGTAAGAAGGATAACAACTTTATTTTGAATGTAATAATAATATAATTTAAGCAACTGATTTTCCCTTGCCGAGTATTATAAGTCATATGTAACAAAAGTGTTTCTATAATTTTTAATAAAATTATAACGGTTTTTATAAAAGTGGAACTTACTATCATTACCAGATTGACCCGCCTTCACTTTAATAAATAATTACAATTATTAGAAAAAATTATTGTAATTACTTTTTAATGTACGTAAAATACGTTTCAAAGGATTTATTATAATAAAATGGAATTGAAATATAGAAAAATATTTCAAATAATTTAACTACGTTAAATTGTAGTTGCCAGTTGTTTATGGAAACGCGACATTAAATGCCTAGAGGCGACGTGACTGTAGCTCTATTATGATTTTTTCACATGTTGCTATATCACAGCTCTTTGCATTTGCTAGCATTTAAATACTCGAATTTCCAAAAACATACACAACTGGCTGCTTCTTAAGTCTCTTCCTTTATAGTAAAATGATGCCTTTGTACCCAACTTCCTTTCCTTAAAAGAGTTCTTCTAAGTGTGTCATATGTACACTGCCCCCAACGAAATTGGAGGCAGTAAACTATATTCGAGGACTATTTGGCCTAGGTAAATTTACCGTAAACTTTAGGATGGGACTGCTAAGTGGAGGAGAGTAAGTAAGCAGCTGTTATCGTAAATTTAAGGAGTGTTTGCCCCGCTGGATATTGTGCGCATAGGCGAGTATACGAGAGGGTACATAGTTGTAATTCAAACAGCCCTTTGTACAGGAATGGAGGCTCTCGGTCGCAACACATTGCCCATGCAGATCTAACCGCTCCGGAACGATAAGGCACGGTCCCATTCCCGAACTTGTTATCTCTGCTGCCGAATTTGCAGGTATAAATTCTCCCTCACTGTTCATACACATAAAATTTTGGTCGAGTTGAGCTCCAGATTCCCTGCTAATGGTTCATTCCTGATTTCTGGAGCGTGTGAAACCTCTGCAGCGTCCTTTGTTATTTCGGGCAAGTTTTGATTAAGCACTCGCTAACCCCAGTTAATCAAATTAACGACTGAATAATGTTCGATTTAAAATCTAGTTTATATTGTGTCAAGTTATGCGCACGAACACAAGTTGCAATAGAAATGTGTTGCAACAGAAATAGAGGAAGTAGCATATTCATTTACAACCGCGAATTGGAATTCGAGCACCAGGACGTTAAATTCGCTGAATCCGCAAGCCCGGCAAAGCAGAACAATAGAATCGTTTAAGCAAGGGACGTTTGCTTCAATAAAATATTAAATACGAGTACATAGCCTCCCTTTCCACAACCCCTTTTAATAATCCTGAACCGGAATTCCGCTCCCATTTGATTTTCTATTGCAATGAATTTAAATATGTTTCAATAAACGACTGTAAACTTCATGAAACTCGTTCGCATTCCTTCCGTTCCATTGCGTTCCACTTATATAATAGAACAAAGCGTGCAGAGAGGCGGAATAACCAACATTTTAAATATAAATACTCCTTGGATGAATACGAGTGTGTGAAATGAAAAAGCTGTGGAGTTTATGTAATACCATTAACAATTTTGTGCTCAATTACGTATAGGTTAAGTAATTTCAGTATATTACATATCTATGCATTCTATTAAGTTACATTGATATTTATATTTTATTATTATTATTATTATTATTATTATTATTATTGATCAATAATAGATATTAAAAGAAGACTCAAACTGTGCAACTCATAAACAAGCTTGGAGATGCACAGCTAAAAATAAATACCTAAAAAACATTAAGAGGTTTGAAGTGGATCCCAACAAGGTGTTATACGATTAAGGAAGATGTAAAAACCCTTGTTTGATTGAAATGTGTACTAGTTTCGAGACCTGCAGCTGGTCTCTTCCTCAAGTGCTAGAAGGTACGATAATATCAGCATTATTAGATTTATTACATTTAAAACGTAAAAATATTTTACATATAAGTATATGGGACAATACAATTAGAATTAACAGGAATTAGAATTAAATGAAGTAAAGTTTTGTTTTTATATTTCAAAAGGCTTGTAATAGATGTCGTTCAAGTTCCTTTTTGCAGGTTTAATTTGTTTTAAAGAGCTTCAATATTTGACGTCATACGAATGCCATACTTCATTCAAGGAAAATTCTCTATACCCAAGGAACAATTTTGGTCGAAAATACGTTAAAAAAGGCCAATTTAGAGGTTAACGACCTAACCAATTGAGGTGCCTTTAACATATTTCTTACTAATATTTAACCTAAATATTACCTATTTTTAACTTATTTATCTGTTTGGATATGTCGTATGAGCAAGCGTTCAACAGTTTACATCTTTATCTAACAAATGAATAATATAATAAGTTCATATTTGTTTAGTATCTTCGTCCCCCGAAATAGTTTTAACGATAAAGTTCTTCCTCTAGCCCTTCCTTCCACCATTAGATTAATACATATGTTACTCGAATAATTATAACAATATAACAGGTTACCCTAGAACAAATTTTTACTGCGTTGAAAAATTTTCTGATGCAATCATAGATCCAACTTCGAAATATATCAAAGTGCCTAAAAAATTAGCAGTCATAACAAAATGTTAAATATTTCCAAAAAAATTTGTAATAACATTTCTTAATGTGTTCAAGTTTAATTTATTGTCATCTTATTCAGAACCTTAAAAATGCTCATTATAATTAGTTTTGCGAAGTTGTAATTACTATATTAATTAAATATTAAGCATCAAACTGTCCAAGGACAAAATGGTGGACATGAATGCTCAAGTTACGGATATATAAATATGGCGAGACCTAACGAGTTGACCACAAAGTCTAAAATACCTTCGCTTTCGACCTATTGGTTGAATTGCCTTTATAGGAGGATAAACATAACCTCAAATTATAAGTGTATCAAATCATAATGAAACAAGTTGTAAAATGGTTCAAATTTTTGTGCAAGTGAGTTAAACACATTTTGTATATAAAGTTAAAAATTAAGTTTCAAATTAGTTAAATTTAACTTATTTAAGTTATTTTTCCTTAACCACATGTATAATTGACCAATGATGTTGCTTGGGAAGGCAGTTCCCTGGAGATTTTTTCCAAAAATATTGTCCTCCGAAGATCTTAAATTTTACCGGCGCCGCACTAGCACATATATGTTTCACTAGTAAATAATTTAATTCTCGCAGGGATTATTGTGCGTTAGCACGCTAAATTACATTTAAATAATGATATAGGTAACCTGAAGAGGTTTAAACTCTATTAAAGAGCGCGAAATGTTAATTGCCGTACCTAAACTTGGGCCCTATATCTTTATCAATAGAAATAAACCACAATGATTTACGTTATGAAAGCAAACGACATGATGGACACGACACTAGCTAGTTGCTTAGGGGGTGCGTGTGACCATTCTGTGGTAGTTATTAAAGCTCCCCTGGATATAGCGCTTAAGGCACATCACTTCTAAAACGCAAATTGATCGTCCTGAATTAAAATTAGCCAGCGGGTTTGTACATAGCACTGGTAGGCCGAGGAAAGGATTATCAACTTTTAACGGTGGCAGAACTCACGCTGTGATACAAGAAAAACACGCCTACTCACTCGCACAATGAAACAATGAGATAGGCCAGAGAGCGTAATCTACGCCATTACGCTTTCGCGTTCGCAAATGAAATATTATAGGTGAAACGGGCATATTTCATTGTAAAATAGACGTTCTGTTAGAATATTAACCAACTAGAACAGGGATCCGACTGTTTGATCTGGAGATAGGAGACGTTTCTCGCTCTTGCCGGAGTTATTATCTGGGAGATCCTTTTTTTCGTTGCTTAATAGTTTATTTCCTTGCAAACCCCAAATGTTTATAATTAGTGAACTTTTTTGTTCTAAAACTCGTATATCGTCATAACAGTTCACAAGGTGTGTGAAAGTATACTGAATGGACGAAAATATTTTTGACGAAAATATTTTTGACGAAAATATTTTTGACGAAAATATTTTTGATTGTGTATTTTACTAGTATATTGTTTAAACAATATATTGTTACATACTGCAAAAACATAAATGTTCGTCCCAAATCGCCCACATATTCTAAATTAATGGTGTAACAATTTTCATTTGCCGAAATGTGATATTTCTTTCCAGGAAATAAATATTTACGTAGTTTGAACGTAACCCATACTTGCGGCCTAATTTTATTTACAATTCACATCAAAATTATTCCTTCACCTTCCATTGGTTGATTTTCTTCTAGAGCAACATGAAACTGACCTAGCATTATATGATAGATGATGGCTCAATATATATACAGAATGATCTATTCACAACTGGCCAGGGGGTGGAGACACAATTCTATAGGTTATAAGGTCGTCGTTCGTCAATGGCTGAGACTACAAAGCCCCTCGACCGAGGGTATCAAAAATCTTGCGGGACAGGTTTTCTATCCCTTACGTGCATGTTTTCTATTTGTTCCTCAAGATTTATGATACTTTCTGTCGAGGGGCTTTGTAGTCTCAGCCATTGACGAACGACCACCTTAAAACCTATACAATTGTGTCTCCACCCCCTGGCCAGTTGTGAATAGATCATTCTGTATATTAAACCTCATTCTTTGCAACCCATCTATTATTTGACATATTTTTTAAAATTTTAATTATGTAATAGGAATGATGATTCTCTGATATTTTACATGAACTACCAAAAAATGTATTGTGCAAAATATTTTTAAATTTTACTTACTTTAACTATATATCAACCAAATTCTCAGTTAAGATTAATGCGACTAATAGTTTTTAAACTGTTAACTTTTATTTTCAATTGGTTGCAATAGTTGTAGAGTATTAGGTACTCATAATATACAATTGATATTTAACCAGTCTGTTCTCAAGCATGTACAGGGTGTCCAACTATCTTCGCCTCAATCCATTGTTACGCTTAAGGTTGATGCGAGCTAAGGGTGTGTCTAAAAAGAATGGTCAGGAACGGTCATAAATTTAAGTGTATTGTATGTATTGGTCTATGTTGCTCAAAATTAGACATCTCGTCCACACACAGCACGTGCTGTTTAAGTTTTGCCCGAACGATGGACACCTATAATTTACGACTTCCTTTAGAGGCTGGGTTTCTCTAGACACAATATGCAGTTGCATTGGGCGAATTTCAACCTTAAGAGCTTCCCCTCCTGAGGCGAAGATAGTTGGACACCCTGTACTACATTAGAGTGTCATTTTGCAAACTGATTGATCACAACGTTCTGAGGAAGAAAGCGTACAGCGGTACACTAGCAAATCAAGTCGATTTTTCAAAAATAATATTTATTTTGTCAAGAAAGTACAAGGGACCTTCTTTCTCCTCCTTCATTTATTTAATTCTAATTTTAAAATATGTTTATACATATGTGCATATATTTTAAAAATATTTAAACCTGTCGAATTTTCTGATCATTATATTATATGAGGATATTTTTTGATTAAATAAACGTATTACCTATAGGCCCGAAAATTTCTATAAGTGAACAAGTGGCCTAGCTAATTCTTTTTTCTATATCAAGAAAGTACTACCTACTTAATATTGATTTTAATATTTAATGAAAAATTGTTGAATCTAAATCTCGCACGTGAGAAAGCAAGAAAATTAATGCAAACAAGATGGCTGCTCTACACATAAGTCACGCGTCGTTTTGTTTGGCTCACAGCCGAAGATATGCGTCATTGACTTTGTTAATAATATTCGGGGGCCCATATGAAATCGGAAAAGGCGCGACTTCAAAAGACCTCGCCGCTAAAGAAGACATTATTGTGTAACGTGTCTCGAATGTTTCTGAAAAGGGTTACGGGCAGCGACGCAACGGGCACGGCCCATCCATAAATAACTCCAACTACCATTTATTTCACATATGCTTTTAATTATTCCTATGTAGCGAACCAGATTGAAACAACAAAGGCGGTATTGTGCTTCGGTGAATCTGTGCTACGCGGTGTAACAATTTAGGATGCGTGCACATATTATTATGCGAAAATTCTCCTGTTATTAGAATTAAGCACAATAAAATTAAAAGTATTTTATTCCTGTGATTTTGCGCCTATACAATATATATTAGGCAGGATTTAGAACGCTATCAATACAGAGCGCAATTAGACCCGAATACGTCTCTCTGTACAGCTCCTTAATTTCCTTCCTTCCATTTTCCTCCAGATTCCGTGCGGCTAATGTCCCGTATTAAAGCAAAACGACGTTCACGTTTTATAAACAACAATTTCCCGCTCTCATTCTCTCCACAAAACATTAATTCCATTCGGAAATTTATTGAGAGTAAGGGACATAAACAATGCGATATTGTCTCTCGGACTTTTTTGCTTCCTTTTGCGCTCTTATATATGACAGGGCGTATCTAGTAATGTTTAATGAAATGTAAAACGTCTGCAAGCAAGCGCGTGTGTTTTATTACGGGAAGGATTGGAAGAATGGAGGAAGAGATTGCCCTTCTGGGAGGCAGGCAGCAAGAATCCTCCTTCAGCTTTATGTCATTGTCCGTAAAAGGGTTAAATTAAATATACATACGTCAAAATTAAATGGGGAACTTGCCCTCGTGAGCCATTTCCATGCAAATCGATGGTGATGACGTCAATAATTATTATGGCGCGAAGGGGTTACGCGGAATTTCATAATTAAATTTTTAAGCTCTTTTTATTTTTTACTTATAAACTAAATTCTATGTTATATTTAGGTATAAACCATACCTTAGGAACAGCAGCAGTGGGCAAGTTTTTTTATCTTAATATAAACGAGGTTAAGGTCGAAATACAGCTCCATATTCTCTGCTGATGATAAGATTGTGCCTTATTTAGTAGCGGATAAGAAAAAGACAAGCCCCTTGAATAATTTCAGCAGAGGCTGCCCAAGTTTATTCTTCTATCCCATATACCACAGGGCTGTTATCCTGCAAGTAATATGAACCCCGGAACTATAGACAAGGGCCCTTTGTGATCGTAGACGCGCTCCGCTGGACTTTTTATTACACGCTTTGTAAAGCAAACAAATCATGTCTTTATTTCAACCTTATTTGAAGTATATAAAAATTTATGCTTCTCTAAATCATCGTTTGGTCCATGTCTCTTCGTTCGTAATATAATCTTTTATAGTTATACGGATGCATGAATAATTTGGCTCAATCAAATTCCCGTTTTAGCGCCTTTCTTTGGGTTACATAATTGTAAACAACAAATAGGGCCGAAAGGCATTTATGGCACTTTTACTTTTTAAACCTCTTAAAAACACTTAAAAGCGCGTTATTAAGTACTTCGAATGCGATTAACTTACAATGTGTTTACAATAAGTCATTCACACGTACGTTTTGTAGAAAAAAATCGGGCAATAAAATTTATTTTTACAGTAACATCTCAATATAATTTATGACCACTACACTTAATAAGTATGGTACCATAAATTCATAAGGCTCGTTCCATAAAAATTGTCGAGCCAATGATACACCACGTTAAATAAAAATAGTTGATATTGTATCCCAATATTACTCTTACTCTCATTGAAACATTTTGTGACTATTTTGCTGCATGCATTATGTATGAAATAATAATGTCCCTCTTTGCTGTAAGTAATTTTCCTGAGGATTTAGGACTTTGCTGTGACGTATGTATACTTGTAAGACAGAATGTGCGAGCGTAAGACAGCAGGACCATTCCATTCCAGTCTCCTTAATAATATCCTTCTCCGCTGAATGAAAAGACGGTTAAACCCACCGAGGGAATAATTGCAATATCCGCTTTTGTTGGCGCTCTGAGATAACAGTCTGCAATAACCTTTTGTTTTGATAAAGCGTCGTAACGCAGACGAAACACACCCCGTTGACGCAGTCGCCCCCGCCCCTTTTCGAATAAAAACCCTGGGCTGATTGTTTAATTAAAGAAAAATTGAACGTCGCAGGACGCATTTAGATTCTAATGAAGTTTTTGAGGAAATTTAAATTAAAAGTTGGGAGATAAAGCGCCGAGGAGAAGGACGAAACAAAGAGGCTCCATTTCGCACAACAATGTACAATGGGCTCATTAGTAAGGAAATCGCCACGCATAAAAAGAAACTCGGAAAAACTTGGTTATATTTCCAGTTTGCATAAATGTTTACATTATGTAAACGATGCTTCTATTCTCGCTTTATATTTTCTGCATAACATAAAGTATGTGATGAATAAAATACGGACGAATTTTATATTCATAATACCTACACATACCTACTGTATATAAAGTGCCTAAGTATGAATTTACCATCAAAGGCGGTGTGTAGGTTCAGGTATACATCTAAATAGGGATAATTTTGATGTGTAGTTGATTTACGTTTGCCTAATTCATAACATTTGGCCATCGATGTTTACAATGTACAGTTGTCCAAATTTCCAGTTTTTCACAAGGCAAAATATTAAAATAAGAAAGCATCAGCATCAGTAATTGAGATTTTACAGCATTCGAAACGGTTCAATTACGCTATCTCCGGAACGACGTTCCGGGCCCGAAAGGCTTGCACAAATGAAATTTCAGAAACAATTTCTGGCTGAACAAATTTCTGCGTCTACTCAGTCAGTAAAGTTTGACGAGAAAAGTTCGGCAGTAATTTAAACGTAAGACAGAAGAAGAGGCAGGCGAACGATAAGTCCAAAAGTGAGTAGGGATGTATACGGCGACTGAATGCAAAAGAAGGGATTTAAAGGAGCGCCGGGGATTTGGTAGGACTTGAACGTTTTCAGTTTATGGAAGGCAGCTTCCTGCGCACGCGATAACTACGACACCGGAAATACAAGCTCTCGTTCTATGAATGCAGGTAGAGGGTTACAAAAACGAACAAAACGATCCTGCCTGGAATATCTATGACGTGGTAATTTGGACCTAATCGATATTAGACCGGCGAATCCACTCGTTGATTTAAGGTCGATAAAATAGAAAAGTACACAGCAGGGCCCTAATCTTTCCTCTATAATGCTTTACGTTCCTCATTTTCAACTCATTTATGGAAATAACCTTTCCCTTTTGTATGACGAGGAAAAATTTATCGTACCTATATCCTTCATTTAAAATGAAAAGATACTTCTCACTTTGTTAAACAAATTTCCAATCTAACATTATGTAAAAGCATTTTTAGAAGTAATTTTTCTATGAAAATGTCCAAATAAACATGGTTTACCATGTATGGTATAATGCATGACGTTTATGTGACCACAAATTGGACCATTATGGAACACGTAAAAAAGACCCGATGAGTTGCAAAACCAGATTTTTAATTGCGTAATTCTTATTTTTAGTTAGCGAGTGAGAATTCTAAATCACCTTGTTATTTCAACACGGAATAACCTAGGTGCAATTATTAAAACTTTATATTTTCGGGTCTTTGGATGTTAATTAAAATACCCAAGCAACTGGAATATAATGCTTATTTTATAAAATACATTGCTAATTTAAGTCGATATAAATATTCTTCAAGTCAAATATTACTTTTGCGACGCCGTAATAAGTTAGTTTAAGATTAATAATATTAATTTATGAAAAAGTAGCTATTTGTAAATAAAATAACTGGTATGGAGTTATCAAGGCAATATTCAACAATCAAAAATTAACTGGCATTTTTTAATTTCACTAAATATTTAAATTTATAAAGCATAGTTTCGATAAAGTTCATCGTTAATTAACCAATGCTTTGTTGTAATATATATCATTTTCTAAATTGAAACAATTGTGGTTAAATCCGCGAATTAACAGTTTGTAAATTATAAGCAATTTTATGTCAGATCTAAAATTATTTTAATGTTCTTATAATAAATCATGATATTGGTAAAATATTGGAGTCGAATCGTATTTGATCTTAAAATTGCTCTTATATTCGATTATTCTATTATTGAGCTTCTATGTAGTTTGTTCATAAAAAATGATATGCAGGAGATACAAGGGTGTGTTTTCGATAAACCGATAAACTATTCAATTCTATTTCAACTGGGAATACCGAGCCAAGTTAAGTAAAAAAAGTATACAGATATACGTATTGATGTATAGATAAAGATAATACCGATGTAGCGTGTGTACATTATGTATTTTGAATAATATTTCAAATTCATTGGGGTACAATGCAAATACATCGTCTAAGAAAAGGCCCTTTATTGCAGCCCCCCTTCATTTTAAAACGTGAAGCAACTGCTTCCCGCAAAAACAAAGGCTCGTAGGTAATCGCGAGGCGTAAAATTATTGGCGATAAAGAACGTGGAGGTTATTACAAGATATCAGAGATAGGATAATATAGTTACCATAAAGTTCCTCCATCTGAAAGTGTATTCGAGAGAGGGCCACGACACTGCCAGAGGTGCTATTTTAAAAAGTTGTTAAATTATATCTCGAGTAAAATTAAGGTAGCGCCTTCGAAATGAGGGGCGGTATTTTTATCTTCCATAATGTATTTTACAGGGAGGTGGTATTCATTAATTGGCTGCTGGGACCGTTCGTAGATACGTTCTCGGTTGACATATATTACAACTAGGAAGAAATACGTCGTTGTATGCTGGGAATCCTAATTTAAAATATACGTAAGCCTAGCAAAATTTTAAGAGGAAGATTGTTGAAAGAATTATAGTTTTAGAAAATTATATATATGAAGTCTTCACAAAATTTAATATTTTAAGTGCAGGATAAAAAATGTGGTGAAGAATGCGAGAGAAGCTCTATAAGGTTCAGACGTGTGTAATATTCTAAACAGGAGCATGTTATCAGTAAATTGAACTGTTCAATATTCCCAGGAGCACTTAGAGTTCTTGTTATGCCGAGTCTGGCCCGGAATAGGATTTAATCGTAAAATGGGCGCTCTTGTGCAGAATCTCGCTAAGTGCCTTTGCTTGCCTGACTTCAATCTATTCGCGCTGGGTTTTATACCATTCACACTCCTCCGCACAAAGCATTCTCTCGGACCAGGAAAGATTTAAAACGTAGGATCCGCGCAAAAAATTAAATAGTTTCTGCAATAAGCGTATATCACTCCCCCTTTATGCCTTCAGTAAGTGGGTGTAGTATATCTTTCCAGAATACTGCTGTAGACGACCATTGTGAGGAAAAATGTATTACATTCCTTTTTCTTATTTTTTTTTGTTTAAGCATGTATTGACATAATAATTATAATTTCTAAACATTTTGAACTATTGAATATATTGTTATACCTTTAATTAAAAATCTCATAATTTGTTTGAGTTTGAGAAGGATGCACATTTTATTTTTCTTGCCAATTAGCATTGGCACATATTTGTAACGCTCTCTATCCAATACCTCATATGTTAACGCTAATATTAAGAGCAGGTCAAAATTTTTACAGTTTAAATAACTCTTAGGTTAAAGTTATATGTACTAAATGAATAATAGTACGTATAAACATTGATGTGATGACCCAGCAAGTTATAAACATACTCACATAAAGAACATAGAAGATCAAACCAGTATGAATTACAACAAAGCAAGTAAAATAAAGGGCAGCTCTAGTCTGCAGATATCATAAAAAGAGCCGGTCGACCGTGCGAAAGCCTTCGCCCATTCGCAGGGTCAAATTTCACTACATTAAATTCTTTATTAAAAACTCGAAACTCTCCCGAGGGAGAATTCCTCAACGAATTAGCTAACACAATATTTGGAAACATATATTAAAAAGCGCAGAGATCGGACCCAGGAGGCTGGTAAATTCCTACCGCTCTTCGTCCCTCACGCTCCGATGAAGGGGCGAATTTTTGCCATTCAACGCAAATCGGAGTTTTATAGTGACCGATATATACAAATAAAGTATGCAGGTACACCTGAAGCCTCTATACAATAAATAAGAAAAATGTTCTCAAGCTTCCTCAGTTGCTTTTATTTTTTTTAATATTAGTTGTCCCCAAAAATTTACGGCAATAACTGTTAAATAATCTACTAATACGAATGCGATGAAGATGCATCTGTGCTTTCTATTACGCAGAGACCCCGCAGATCCGGATCTGTTAAATAGAGATAGAGAGAGAAAAATAGAAGTTGGGCGAGAGTTCAGAAACACGAGAAAGCTTTCGGCCTCCGGGGCGATCATAGAACGGAAATTGAATGTACGCGTTCAGATCCAGCGCACAGGAATTTACATCGTGTGGAAGCATACTTCCAAAAAAGCAACCTAAAACATCTACTCATAAATCTCTATTGTTTTCATTACCTGCTAACAAAATTAACCGAACCGAAACAAAATCAATAAAAACGTCTATCTATAGTACAATTTTTTTTAAACAATAATACAACAATATGTCATTCGATGCTTTTTATTTATTCGTCGCCCACCCATCCAAGCCAAAGCTATTTATTCCGTACTGCTGCAATGCCCTCCACTTGTAAATAAATCATATTTTATGATTATATCCGCGCTTATTGAAATTGTTTTTTCTTGTCTCCGAGATTGCGTATATGGAAATGCATCCATTCGCCAAATTGATTTTTTTATTGGAGCATCGTTGGGAAAGTTTGAACGCCGAGTAATTCCTATACTCGCGCATATATAAACTTCGCCTTTGTGTGTGTTTTCCTAAAGTCTAAAGAACGCCCTTGCGTAGAAAATAAACATTCTTGGTTTGTTTGCGCGTGGGACCAAAAACAACTCCATAAAAATATTAAAACGGCTCTCGCACTGCAACAACAACTCGTAACTTTTGTTACTTCTAATCCGCATGAACATTAACTTCATCAAACATGTACCAACAACTTACAAACTTGCAAATATACATAAACAATAAAACGCAGGTGAGCAATTTTTATTCTCACCTACCTACAGCAGTAATTAATTTTCATTGTGATGAAATTTAATTATTATTAAACTTACGGATCCTTCTTCTGGGCTTATGCAAATGTAATTAACTTCTGCGAGAATATTTGGTGACTTAAATAAGTGTGTGGCTACCTTAACTAAAACACCGTTTCAAGCAAACTCAGCTAATCAATTTAATGCAACCACAATACAAATTAGTTTCTACGAATTTGGCACCCGCTAGGGTCACATGGGCGGTTAGGTTCAATGAATTTATGTTATGTTTACGGCATCGTCGAGACGAAGCAAGGCGCCAAAATTTCCCCAGTATTTGATCTGTTTTCCTATTGTATACTGGTGAATAAAAACCTAAGAGCTAGCAGCAAGCCCGAGCCAAGAAAATATCCTACTTTCCCGAAAAAATATTCACACTTTTATTTATAAATGTAAATCAAATCTACCGTTTGTTTCGCCAAAATCGGCAATAAGCTTTTGTTAGCACATAATAATGAACTCGCTTTGTGTATGAGTTCAGTTTGCGAAATGTCAAGGAAATCGATGGCTTGTCGTGCATACTTCTATTGAAGTTTACTATCAAGGTATTTACTTTACCATTCAGGTTCCAGACAACCTGACCTACAAGCTTAATATCGGTACGTGTGTCTGTATAGAGTAATTGCACACGTATAACAAAACACGAAGTATTATCTTCAATACGACACGTACATAATATTTGCAACGCATTTCCTTCTGGCAATAGTCTCGAATCTACTCAGACTTACCCAATTGGCGGAGGCGCACATTCAAATCCTGGTCCCAGAAAAGACAGGATTAGAGCGGCATCCTTCCAGGATAAAATAGGATACAAAAAGACAAAGCTCTCCATCCATTTGGAAAGCTAAAATGAAAACACACGACGGCATCCAATGGGGGCGGCTATATTTAATTAGACCTGGGGGAAATAGCATTTGACCAGGCAGCAGGGTGTTGGCGACCCTCGACGTGTGCTATTGCTATTATATTACCGAGGCCTATATTATTATTTATTTGACACGCCAATGAAAAAATATTAGGGTCCTGGGCCTTTCTGACGGCACGAAACTAATTTGGGTAATGATTGATTTTAACAGTTTTGTGATGTGTTTTTGGAAAAAAGTTTGTCGCCTTCGCGCCTTTCAACCTCTATGCGCCATAAAAGAGTAAATAAAATTCTAAATTTAGAAAACAGAAATATGGCAACTGCGCCTTAGAATGATGAATTGTTAGGTTAACTAAATAACAATAAGTTGCGGCTGTCGATACCAGTAATTAATAATTTGTTTACAGTGTTATTCAGTTAGCAACGGCCACATGGCAAAATTTTAATCAACATACCAGACATATTTACTTGTATAGTAATATGTTTAAGATTAAACCTGTGAACCGCACAATGCGTACGAGTTTAATTTATCGCCAATTATTCATTTCTCTTGCTTGCCGTGTTTCAATGGGCATTCAGAACGTGTATTACAGAGCGAACGGATATTAAGTAATTACCCTTGCATCCATGAATGCGCCATAACAAACCAGCAATCAATTCTCACTTCCTTGTTCCTCGTAAACGCGATAGTAAAACTGGAATTGTTTAAACTGATACGAGTCTTCTCCGCCAATTAAACGGAATCGTCGTCTTTTTGTTTGGCAAATTGCCCTCGCAGAGAAAAACCTAGCTCGCCTAGCAATTATTGAGGCGAATTCCACTGGCCCAATTATTTTTTATTAACTCAAATCTCAAGGATATATATTTATGTTTTTCGTAGCTAATAGAAGAAATAACTGTACCAGTTTTTACTGATTAATTTCATGGTTGTTTTCGTGAAGGTAAAATTCTTTAACGTTACATTCGCAAACAATAAGTAAGTGTATTTCTATGCTAGCTTCGCATTCCAATTCCGAGTTTTTCGATCAAAATTATTGTATAGTACGGAATAGAACCATTCAGTAGAGTTTCTGCACAATATATTTTTTATTGTATTTGTTGTTAGCCAATGTACCCCTAATAATATCTAGACGAATTCGCAAACAAAAACTTTTTCCCCGGTTATGCCCTAACTTCTGCTATAAGATGAACTCCCCTTCGTTTTATCTGGCTGAGTTATAATTGATATTTGTGGCGTCCTCGCGAAATGAAATGGTTTCAGTCCAGTTGTGCTTTATCTTTCCCCAAGATGTCTCCATAAACTATGATTACTTGCGGTCCCTAACGCTGTGCTAATAATGCGTCAAAGCTACGTACAAAGAATTCTTATTATGCACGAAGATTCAGTGTACGTTTTGCACGCATAAAAAATATATTTATTATAATTCCAATTAATTTGATGATATGACCATTAATTTGCATTATTATTATATACAAGTTTAGTATTCTGCCATTTAATTGCACAATAAATTTACTTAGCAATTCTGTATTCACAAGGAGGTTATCACGAATTTATCAGCGCTCTCTTGCTTCGCTGCCTCTATATCTGAGATCGCTTTACGTAGGGTTAACAATTTTTAAGCAACATTTCAAATTTTAACTTTATGTCAAGCAAGTGCCCGATTTTAATTGGGGCCATAAATTCCAGATATGCAATAATTACATGCACATAAAATTGTTTTTATTGTTGAAAAATAAATATTTGTTAGTTCGCACATCGTAACTTTTAATTTTATTGCCGTAATGTGTGTATTAATCGAGTAATTCTTTGTTGCAGGCTTTATTTTTCGTCAAAAAGTCCCCAATAAATTTCCAAACTGTTCGGAGACGTGGAGCGTGTCCTCCATCCTTTCGAGTTGTCTACAAGGTAAGATTTTTTAAGTGTTTTCCAATTAAATTCAAGTTTAATAATGTTAATGGTTGATAACTATTACTACTATAATCTAATAATCTACAAAAAGACGAATTAGATAGATATTTTTAATACGTGAGTTTGTACTAGTATTGACTGAACTGATTCATGTAAACGCAACATTCTAAAAATAAACAAACATAATTTGTCGGTTTACAACAAAGAGGAGCTTGTTCGTAAACTAGCACCTCCGAAAATAGAAGTCGATGACAAAATATCTGCTGCATATGGCTCCTTTCTAATCCGCCCGTTTAATATATTGGAATTATAGGGCTGAGAATGCAGCGTTTGGAGTAAGGCGCGGCAAAACAAGCCTGCGGAACACGGGATAGAGAGGGCTGAGCGCTGAAGAGATTACATTTTCTGATATTACTTAATCTTCCGATTTTTTCGTTTATCACGTTCGCCCTCGGTAGGAACGCCCAAAAGATCTCGCTAGTCGAGATTAAGTCATTTCCTCCACCATATTTTATTTTTGTGCGCATAGGTTTAATTGGAACTAATCCTATGTTACAGACTCTCGAGAGTGTTTTCTGGAGCAGCTCTATCAAATTTCCACCAAGGTTAGTATTGATTATGTTTCATCAATAGATATAAGTATTAAAGCGGTTATTCATTTTAATTACGAAGTCTTATGGCAGCAATTTTCCAGCAAGTTTCTTCGACGGGCGAAACACCATATACAAATGTTTAAAATTATGACGCCAAGTCAACTGGTGTAATGAAAAAATATACGTATATTGCACCTGAAATATACGCATACGAAATTCTTGACGCTATTATATTATGTAAGTATATTCAGAAGATCGGTCAGATCACTGCAAAAGATTTGCTTAATGGGTTTTTGGAAATATTGTCAAACTTTCAGTTACACGGGTAAATTAAATTGTCACACTGTTAAAAAAATACATAGTGTGGAATTGGAAGCCTAAAGATGAATGAATACCAAGCAATTGATGGCTTTTTTTATTATAAAGTAAACCACGTAAAAATTGTAGGTAAATTATTTAACTATACCACATACTTACGTATATTGTACAAAAATGCTTTTTCTTGCAAGGCGTTTTGTTCAAATTATGTATACAGGGTGTCCATCTATCTTCGCCTCAATCCATTGTTACGCTTAAGGTTGATGCGAGCTAAGGGTGTGTCTAAAAAGAATAGTCAACACGGTCATAAATCTTA
>JAWQRP010001351.1:0-19620 GCA_033557875.1 Quadriops clusia | reverse complement strand
GCGTGTATTATACCTACAACACACGGGACCCCCGGCTTTACATCGCTCCCGGACGATGAGGCACTCAAACATTTTTTCCTAATCAGAAAAATCATCGCCGTGGGTGGGGTTCGAATGTACGACCCCTAGCATTAAAGGCCAGCACCTTAGCAACTAGGCTACCAACGACGACAAGAAGGTATTTAATAGATTCAATTTGCAATAGCTGTTACTCATACGAACCGAAATATCCGTTTTTGAGAGATAGAAGTAAAGGATATTTTCCGATTTTAGTTAAGAAGCTATCATTATCATTGGAGGTGTATGTGCAGTTTATGACGGAAATCAAAGTCTGTAAAGATATTATAAGTTTATATTAAAAAAATATGTGAAATTTATAAACTAAAAATAATTAATTAGACGAAGTTCGTAATAATGTTTATACCAAAGTAAAATAAAACGAGTTTGATTCCGAAACCACATCCATAGATGACGAAATTATCGTAAGAGAGTAGTAGATTGTGTAAACACGTGCTGCGCTGTGCACTACACTGGGTTTACTGCGCAACATTCGACTCAGGTGACGAAAGGATATCATCATTGCTTTAATAATAGGATTTTCGGGGCGATTTTTAAAATTGAGATATTTACATATTTATAAAACACGGTAGATAGATCATTAAAATCTCCCTGAAATTAGAAATAATTAAGCTCTCTTAGCAACAAAGGACCCTTTAAAATTGATTAGGTGTTTCTTGGTGTACATTGCAAAAGTAATCAAAGAATTTGAGGTTTACTTATCTAAATATTTATGTCTGTTCGCTTAAGTTGAGACATAATAGACGCAGTTAGATGGCATGGGAAACATACTATAGCGTAATTTTCTAACACGTATTTTCGGCTTTTATTATTATTTTAAAAAGCAACATTGATTTCCAATTTGCACTAGATGTTACGTGTACAAGACGCAATATGGAATATCATTTGTTTAATGATTTTTTTAACTTACATTTTCATTTCTTTTAGTATCCATAACTGTGGGGGAATTAATTGCACATCACTGCCATGCAAATTCTTGTCACTTCGCATGTATTGTGTGATAGAGTACGATAGACGTCGTTGGATAGACTAGCGCAACGACAAGTAGCCGGCTATCTAACAAACTGAAAGCGACTTGCGCAAAGTCAGCTTATAGATATAAAATGATAAATAAGTGGGATCATGTTGTACCTGTCTTAAGGCCCTCATCCATTATCAATATTTATTTTAATCTTCTTCACTACTTTATCAAGATCTACTGTTTTAATTCTGATGGTTGATATTCATGAATAGATTCAGAATAGTCTTGACCAATCTTTTAAAATATGCCAAATGTTTTTGCTAAAAGAAAATCTCAATAAGGTCTCTCCATTATACCTAATTCCTATTCTCTACTTTCATGTCCATCCCCTGTGTCCACCCAGTGAATATCCTTTTTCCAATTGCCGGGTTAGCAAGTTCAACAATCGAGAATGAGGACCGTCTAGAATAGAAAGGAACGGACTCTTCACTAAGGGATTTTATTTTCAGCTAATTTCTGTACTTTTCATATTTGCATATTTATCAGTGAATCATTGATGTGGCTCAACTTATTTTTGAGTTATCATGTTCACACACATACACACTGGAGCGAGAGATGGACAGCATGGCGAAGAGTCAAAATCCAAGAAATAAAATTGGAAAAAAAAGATTTTAATCGGTTAAAAAATAAAAAGGCTATGGAATTTTGTTTGCAATACCATGTTTTACACAATAAACTTCGAAAAAATATCATATTTAAATAAACATCGTAGAAAACTTTAGCCTCGATGGAAATTCACCGGCAACCCACCGGCGTTTATAGAAGCAATTACTATTATATTACAAATTTACTAAAAGTTTAATTATATCTCTAACGTGAATGTTAATTTGTATTAATAATAAATAAATTATTCTCAAATTTACTTACAAATAATAAATTGTTTTGTATGAATTCAATCAGCAAGAAACCACACCCCACTTCTAAAGGTCACTTAAACGTAAGTCACCAGAATTTGCGCACTTGATAAAGGTGAATCTTCCTTTCCACCGAAAAGTCTTTTTGAACTGATTAGTTAAAGCACATATATGTGGTTAAAAAGGGACTCAGCAAGAATAGACAAGTCGAGTTGATCGTATAGAAACCGATTTACTAATCAGTGCACCGGAGAGGCAAGCCAATAGATGGCGCTAGGTTTAATAATGTGAATATAACAATTACATTATTATGTAATTTTTTTGCTACGCTTTATCATAAGATGTATTGTTATCAATTGTTTATTTATCTACACATTTAAATTGTTGTATAATATGTAGTACGGTGTATGATACCCATTACGATACTGACTAAAAATATAATTAAATAAAAAACCAACTGATGTACTTAATGCTATAGTGTTTAAATTTCACAAATCTTCGAGAATTAGCTAGGAGACAAACAAATAAGTGACATCATTCGGTTTTCGCCCACAACCGTATCCTTTCTGGTTGGGCAACTCGTCGGCGGCAATTCGCAACTTATGGTCCTGCCAGTTGTATGCGGTGTTGTGAATTGTTGAGTCATCCAACTTTCTTATTGCAATTTTAAAAAATTTCTTTTATTAAGATCCTTTATTAAAAGTTAATTATTAAAAATCTACTAAAAATACCCAATTAGTTTAATGAATTTTACATACTCAAGTTGAAGCTGAATTCTGAAAAGTCGAATGTAGGCCAGTTGAATCAATAAATTATCGCGATTTCTCGGAAAGAAATGTCTGGGCCAGCAAGGCCTTATTGGAGTCTTCCTTTTAATGCTCATTTTAGGTGCACTAGTTAGCCTTCGCTGCTTCGTATGCATACGAAGTT
This sequence comes from Quadriops clusia, assembly GCA_033557875.1. NCBI lineage: Eukaryota > Metazoa > Arthropoda > Insecta > Coleoptera > Hydrophilidae > Quadriops > Quadriops clusia. The sequence goes on along the minus strand of JAWQRP010001351.1, from coordinate 16,737 downwards.
GCAATGTCTTTAAGGTAGGTCAACCACTGGATGCTTAAGAATTGGGTCAAAAGCGTTTCGAGTTGCGCAACTGTCGGAACGAACATACGTTTTTCAAATTGAAACAGAAATTCCAAAAAAAGAAGTTACATTTCTTAACACAGGCAAAGAACTTGTATAGCCAAAATAATTATTGGGTGAAACATTTTTGTCAGCTTTAGCTGATCACACGGTGTATGACTAAAATTCTGGTGAAATATAATTATTAACTTGCATTGTAATTTCTATAGAAATAGTACAATGATTACGGTATAAAAATATAATTAAATTAAATGCAATGTAAATCTAGATGCAATGGCATATTCTAACAATATAATTTTGGTTTTGATATACAGGTATTTGTAATCTCTATTTAACGATTATTTATTTACTTATGATAGTCTGCGGTTACTTAAAAAGCGTATGATGTATAATAGCATAGTGATAATAAATAAATTGATTAAATAGTAGCTGTAATTGATTATACGTATTTCATTCAAAATCTGCGATTACAGAATGAAAAGGCATTCATATACCGAGTGTTCCCTGCATCAGGACAGTAACTTATTTTTTTAGTTTTTTTCTCTTCTAAATTAATTAATTTAACGCCGTCCTAGCAATTGAACGAAGGTGGACACGACTCGCAATCTAACGGCATCCCAGCAGAATTCGTCCAGAAAGTGACAAATGTTCTTGAGTCAACTGGTAACCTCCGGAGACCGAGACAAGCCATATATGTATAAGATTTAAACAATTCTGTAGGTTTGCCGGCGTGACGTAGCACTCCTACCATCCGCTAACAGGTCCACCTCGTTCTATCTGATCACTGGGCTCGTACACGGCAATATTCACTTTCAAAAAGTTCGCGAACGAGTTAACATACGCAAACGTAGCCGTAGTTCATTAGGATTTGCTTATTTATAAATGCACCGCTCGCTCGCCGGTCAAGTTTAACATTACATAGAGATTTTTATACTTTTTTAACTTTGTAAAGCATTATATACATTTTAAAGAAATATACGGAATTATAAAACAGAATTATAAAAAAAAACATAAACCATTATATAAAAATATACAGCAACGTGTGCAATAAATCAGTGCCTTAACGAAAATGACAATAAACAAAGACACCGCGTCGAAGACGAGTAAAAAGAAAAGTGCGGTGAGTTCGTCGGAAGCCGCCAGTTCGTCAACCACGACGACGAAGACGACCAAAAGCTCGAAAGTGGTCGACTCCCGCACGTCTTCGCAGGAAATCGTCAAAAGTTCGAAAGGATTGTCGGAGTGTTCCTCAGGATCGACCTTACAAATCGCAGATGTGTCGCACCTACCGGTGAACTCCAGCGTCGTCACCTACACAGTTACCGAGGCTTTGCCTCAAGGCAGCGAAAGAATTACCACTTACAGTGACACGGGGAACACGTCGACGGAATACCGCCATTTCATCGCTCAGGATTCTTCAGCCCAGCATTCCAGCAACATTACACAATTAAGTTCCATTTTGCACGAATCCTCCACGAACTTAACCCATGAGGATGGTTCCTCCACTGCTATCTACACGGTGGATGAACCAAAGGAAGACCAGTATAGAATGATTGCCAACAAAAACGACCCTGCTTGGAATGGAAAGCTTATACATGAGCAGGGAGGCAAACTCGAAGAAGGAAAACTCGTGGGAAGCACTGGAACAATCGTGGAGCAATCTTCCACCAGCAGCTCCCAAAGAAAAAGCTCCTCGATGGCCAAAAGCTCCTCCAGCAGCTACGTCATAGAAGTCGTCGACGGGAAAGAACGCATAATCGACGAGAAGCACCACGAGAGCGGTTTCTCCAAGTCGGAAAACAACGAAGAACACTTAAGCTCTAGATCGGGCACGAATGTGGTCCCTGAGGTGCACTACACCCAGAAAGTTCAGGATTCCTCCACGAAGTACGACTCGGCTATTCCGGAATTGCAACAACCCCAAACGAAAAGTTCAGAATTCGGTCGCGAGATGCACCAGGTGGGAGATTTGAAGTCCTCAAGTTCTTACACGAAGAAGGACAATGCCTTGCAGGGGGACAGCAGAAGAGAAGCCGTCGAGGACGGCACCGCTGTTAAGAGGAGATCTGACACTAATTGGGACGGGACGTTCGTTTTGGAGAAGTCTGATGGACGTGCCAATAAAACTAAACAGACCAGTTCGGATGCTCGTAATTTTTTTGGTCAAGACACCATGACTACTAGTCATGGTCCACATACGACTAGTCGGGATTCTAAAACAAATACTGTAGATTCGAAAACAACTAAACTAGATTCCAAAACAACTAAACTAGATTCCAAAACAACTAAACTAGATTCCAAAACAACTAAATATGATTCTAAAACTGTTGGTTCCAAAAATCTCGATTCTAAAACAACTAAATTTGATTCGAAAGTAAGCAGCAAAGACATCGAGTTCCAAGACGTAAACACAGGAGACATTGATGATGGCACAACGACGATTACCACAACTACAACATATTACGACTCGAAAGGAAACGTTATCAACGTGGATACAAAAGTAGATAATCAACAAGAAATAAGTGGACGTAAAACTGTTGGCAACACCGGTAAAACGAATTTAAGCGACACTGAATTTGTCACTACAACGACTTACTACGATTCCCAGGGCAACATTATGAAAGTCGATACTCAATTTGATCAAATAGGTACCCAAACCAACGAAGGAAGACAACACCCCAAACCAACTAAAGTCGACAGAACGAATTCTTCCCAAGACGATGCTTCATCAACTAGAACGTACACCCTTGAGGAACCAAGGAAACCAACAGAAATATCAAGAAGTGCCTCTCAAGAAGACGCCTCCTCAACCCGCACCTATACCATAGATGAACCACGAGAAGAATACAGATTCATAAACAAGAACGAAGCAGCCTGGGATGGTAAATTCGTCTACGAGCAACCAAAAGGCTCCAAAGCCACGACCTACGTCGACGAAAACTACGTGGACACCGCCAAAATCCGAGCTAAGCACACCACGAGCGACTCGAGAAACTTCTATGGACACGGCGTGGACGCTAAAAACACAATGGTCAAGAACGTGTACGATACCAAAGCGGTACAAAACACCATTGGTACCACAGGAAAGGTAATCAAAGACGATACAATCGACCAAACCGATGTTGTATACTCGAACGAACGCAACTACGGAAAAACCGGATGGAACGGACAATTTACCTACGAGCAACCCCAAAAGCCTAAGAGAACCGATAGGAGCCCTTCTCCTGCGAAACGAAGCCCTAGCAAAAGTGGACCGAAGCACCCGAAAGGGGAACGAACTGTCATTGACGAGAAGCAAATTATGGATGACATCAAAGACTTCAAAAGGGAATTAGATGAGACGTTTGTTGTTGAGACTGATCGAAGGACGACCACGGGAAAGGAACCGGAGGATTTAACGCCACGAAGACAACCTAAAGATAAAGGTGGGAAACCAAGGGATCAACCAAGGAACCAAAGGCCTTTTCCAACAGAAATTGACAATTTTACCAACATAAGACATGTTACCAACGTGAAAGATATTACCAACGTGAGAGATGTTACCAACATGAGAGATGTTACTAACGTGAGAGATTCCAAGACCACAACCTTTAAAGACGATAAAGCCATCGTCGAGCATTACACGATCATAATCGGGCCTGATGGCACTTCCAAGAGAATCCCTAAGGACCAACTCCACAAATATCCCGTTGATGATAGGTTCTTCGATGATTCCAGGATTTTTGATGATTCCAGGATCATCGATGATTCCAGGACCATCACAGAGAGTTACCAAACCGTGACGAACCTCTCAGATGTCAAGACTTCGGTAACCAAAGATTCCCAAACTTTCGTGGACCAGCAAAGCACCAAGGAGCATTATACTCTTACCGACAGTTTTGATAGTGCTGCGAGGAAACCCGATGGTAAATTACCTAAGAAGGAAGGACCAAAAGGGCCTTTGAAGCCTTACGATGCTAAATACCCCCAGACGATAACGGAGCATTACGAAACTATTTCCAACGTTTCGGATACTAACATCTTGAGGGACTCGAAGAGTTTCATTGATGATAAAACAATTGTTGAACATTACACCATTGTTGATAAGCCTCAGAGTACACCTGTTAGGAGACCCGATTCACCTCTCAGGAAACCCGATTCAATTCTTAGGAAACCTGATTCAACTACGGTAACTGAAAGTTTCGAATCGGTTACCAATTTGAAAGATTCCAAAACGACCATCATCAAGGATTCTAAGACTTTCGTGGATGATCAGAGTACTATTGAACATTACACTACAACTGATATTTATGATAGTAGGAAAGGACCTGATGGTAAAAGACCTGATGGTAAAAGACCCGATGGTAAAGGACCCGATGATAAAGGACCTAAGGCATTACCCAAGGAGCCAAAAGGTCCAACAAGGAGAAGACTTGACGACCTCTTCCCAACAGATGGAGTAGACGACATCACGACAATCGAACAAATCTCGACAAGCACCCTCAAAAAAGACTTCGTGGACGTAACACAGAAGGACACGAAGATCAATAAGTTCACAGACACCAGAAAGGTCGACGTCATCGACAAGGTGCACAACACGTTCATCGACGAGACCATTGTGGACATAAAGGATATCGTAAGTCTCCGCGGCCCATTGAATACCCATTCGTTAACAAACTATCGATTTGCTTTTCAGAACGAAGTGAAAAATGTTACACACATCGATCGCGTCGTCGACAATAAAGTCATTAATATCGTGAAGACCATTAAGGAGCCCCAGAAGCCCGAGAAGCATTATGTGCCCCCTAACAAGGAACAATGCATTTGCGAAATGTGCACTTGCGGGTGAGTTTATTTTTTTGCTTTATTTGGGTAAATATAATATAATATTATTTGGATTTCTTGACTAATTGACTGATTGACTAACTGACTGATTAATTGACTAACTGGCGGTCTGTTTAGCTGATTGACAAATATACACAGGGGCTCATGTATTTATACGATATTGATGAGTGATTGATGATCAATAACGAAGAAAATATCAACATCATAGCAAACATCAACATCATAACAAATATCAACACCTGAACAAATATCAATACTAGGACAAATATCAACACCAGAACAAATATCAACTAAAACAAATATCAACACCAGAACAAATATCAACTAAATCAAATATCAACAACAGAACAAATATCAACTAAAACAAATATCAACACCAGAACAAATATCAACTAAAACAAATATCAACACCAGAACAAATATCAACTAAAACAAATATCAACATCAGAACAAATATCAACACCAGAACAATAATCAACATCTTAGCAATTATCAACTTCGTGGCAAACATCAACATCACAACAAATAACAACATCATAGCAAATATCAGCACCACAGTGCTAACATCCTCAACAAATAGATTTGTTTGTTATTCGAGCATTTTGGTGGGTTCATCGCAATTCCACGCGATTGTTGAAAGGTCAATAAACAATGCATGCAATTGCCAACTGATATCAAGGATGGCGCGATTAAAAATAGGTACCAAGTGCTAACTAAATTCATAGATTATGATTTTTTTATTAATTAGTGCTATCATTATTATGATTTCCACTGAAATACATAAAATTTAATGGTCCTGGATTTAATTAACTTATAATGCCCGAGCAGAGTAAAGGTCACACAATAGCTAATTTTGTCACAATTGGGCCAAGACTGTTTCGGCAACTAATATGTGTTATTCAGTGCTAATGCTATTCGAATTAAGCGCTCATAATGAAGTTATTCAATTTTACATAAAATAATTTAAAAAATCGTTCATTTGATGAGAATGAAACAAAAACAACATTATCAAATAGATAGCTCTAGCTATATTCTGTGTGGCCAAAGAAAGCTGTCGAACAGGTTATATTGTATAACTTATATGTAGTCTAACCGAACCAAATATGAGTATTCCCGGCGATGATGTCATTTTCTGTTCGCTAAATGCACGACGAAACAACTTGGAAGTCGTTATTTGCAACTCGCATATTTTTTCTACACCTTTAATTACATACCGTTCATGTTTAAGTGCAGGCCACACTCCCAAGCTATTACTTTAATTCGTATTAATTTGTATTAACGTACTTGCATGTGTTCCACAATATGTAATACATTATGATATACGTAAAAAAAGGATTAAAAAAGGAAACCACTACTTCAAAAACGTACATAAACAATAATCTGATTTAAATCTTTTAAGTATATGTTTTTAGATACTGAATGCACATTTTTGCAACAAATTTATCGACCTCTTTATCTATTTAATTGTGCATGTCTTTTATTTACAATAGATTTTATCTTTTTCGATTGTATTTATGTACTACTTTTCGACAAATGCTGATTTTGTATGCGTTACGCTTGAATCCAATCGAATCGTTTTTTATTTATCTTCTAATGAATAAAGAAAAAATATTAACGAAGTATCTCGTGTAGAAATTTAGTGCTATCTCAATGTCTAAACTTAATGTGAGCTCCACATCCGGCGAATGGGCGCAGAAAACACACCACATAATTAGTGGGAATTTAAAAAAGTCACCTACCGTATCCAAACTACCTGTTGCAGCATTTAATCTTTCGTCATTTAAATACAATGCTTGAGAGAATTTTAAATCGCATTCTCTAGGCAGTTTACTTGATTTGCCTTTTCACCTCTGGTAAGAAGAATGGCAATTGCCACGTCAGAAACGTTATTCTTATTTTAAAAAAATCTTAGAAAAAATGCTATTCTTAGAAAAAATGCTATTCTTAGAAAAAATGCTATTCTTAGAAAAAATGCTATTCTTAAAAAAAATGCTATTCTCAGAAAAAATGCTTATTCTTACTGCTCATTGTTTATTCTTATTGCTTATTCTTATTTATTAAAATGTTTATTCTTATGACATTTTCAGACAATAGCAGAAGTGCATAGACATGATGTAGATACACGTAATTGGCAAATGACGCAATCTTCTGATTTGTACAATTATCATTCGTCGCCTAAATTTAAAACAGCTTCTACGATCAGGAACAAGCTGGCCATTGTGACCTTAGCCACATGTATGTGCCTTAGCCCGCAAATTATTGCATTAAAATCACAATGTGGCAATTCAGGTCATAAATGGGCTTAGTCTAAATAGATCAACTTTCTACTAAAGGATTCTAACTAAAATTTCCTCAATTATTAAGTTGCGTAATAATAAAAGTTGGGGCACCAACGAATACAATTTTTAACATAACGAACATCTGTAACTTCTTCATTTTTTAACTCAAAAATTCTAAGGCATAGGTGTTGTAATTTTTGATAAAACATAGTTGATGAAAAAAGTGAAATTGTTCCAATAAATTCCACAAAAATACTTAAGTACAACATTCTTAATAAGGAATGGACTTAAGGTGGCCTCAGCCTCGAGCCATCGGCTTCAACTCGAATACTTGTGGCATATGCTGTTTGTCATTGATCGGGGGCCAAAGCAACGCGATGGGACAGAGCGAGAGGGAAGATGCCATATAACCGCACAGAAGTGCTAATGAAATTGTGTTCAATATGAATTAAGCGTTTTCCATGGCCTACTTAGGCAGTATGGGCTTTGTGAATAATTTTAAGTTGGCGAGACGTGCACTGACTCTCTTAAGATCTTACTCTTAGCCATAAATTATGAGTTGCAAGCGCTTATGGAATTAGAAAATTCATTAGGCTATTTAAACTCCAAGTCAGAAAGACCAGAAGTTAGAACTCATTAGCAAAGTTCAACTCAAAATTGATTGATATTGATTGTTGCAATTATTGTCGGTAACGAGGCCACAGTGTCATCACGTGCTAATATACCATTTTTCTACTTTGATCGTGAATACGCATTATTTCCTGTGCAATGTATGGTTTTAAATCTTTGTTTTCCTATTTCTCATTATCTATTTCCTAATTTCTATTTTATAATTTCTATTTTATAATTTATATTCGTCAGCTTTTGTGACTTATTTTATATTGCTGGTTCTTTTTTTTTAATTTCTTGTAATAAAATCCAATTTCCATTAGAACGTAAGAGAAAACCAGAGCGAAAGTTCGCTCATTAATCCAGCCGTTAATAAATGGAAGCTTGTTAATAGCGTGAAATTAATTAATTGGAAGCGCTTTACATAATATATTATTAATATTCTTCGCTCGTACTCGAGTACATGTTACAAACGATACGTGCCTAAGGTAATTAAACAACAACCGTTTTATAACTAATGGTAATTGCCCAAGGAAGTCAATAAACTGACATGAGTACACAAAGGATTAAAGGCGAATAAGTGTGAGCCTATGTAGGTTGCTAAGATTGGGAAAAATAAATTAATTTTAGATTACAACTCATCTTCGCCTAGTTCATTGTTATACGAACGTTGTTACTCATGCGGTCACGTCTCAAGGGAAAACATCTCAATGCTTTGTCCAAATATTTATAGTTTGTGATAAAATAATAATAATTCTGAAAATTGGACGTTTCGTCATATTGCTATTAAATCCCATCGTGTGTGAAATTGCATGACATTGCTTTGATTACATGTTTAACACCTTCGAGTTGTTTGATTTACAGAGCATAGCATGACGATCTTGGAAGTGCGTGTTGACTTACTAGCAACTAGTTTAGTAATAGGCAGCTACTTTACTCATAATCAACATTAATTACTACAATAATAAGCAAGTCTGTTATATCGGAAATAAAAATCCCAATTGTGTACTAGATGCATCCAAGTAAATTAAAGTAAAAAACTGATATTCTAATATCCAAATTGCAGAAATATTTTCTTTAGCGTGAATCATCGCAGAACAGCTATTTGTTATTGTCGTGCTTGTGCAGAATAAACAAGAAGAACCATATATAAGTAGAACTACATATTACATGGAAAAACGTAGGCGAAGAAAGGTTGATTGTGGGCAGACTTTGAACACAACTTTGAAAGATTCGAGTGGGTGTTCTAAAGGCGTTTTCTCTTAAGCCTTATTATCATTTTATATTGGCTCTAATGCTGTTCGTTATTTTAATAGTCGGTTTCAAGTTTTGACTTCCCATAGAATTACTTTTCTTTAAATTGGACTTCCGTCCTGATGACCCGCAGATATGGCAACTATCGTTGGATATAACTTTATATGTGATATAACCTATGGATATAACCATTCAACGATATAACGTTATGATTATTATGCTGTCGTAGGACATGAATACACATTCAAAGATATTATTGATTAGCGCCGTATTTAAAATGTCATTACCTGTAAAATCGTTATTTGTTTATTTATTTATTTACTTATTAACTCGTGTAGACTAGGTCGACCTTTTTTTAATTGATTGGAAAAAACACCGTCGCGTCGCTGGTCTAAATCTATACTTATCAAAGTTTATATGTCTTCAGTGATGATACGCCAACGCAAATAACAAAGTTCGTGACAATTGTTATAGATACACATATCTTTTACATACATGTATATTTGTATTCTCATTACGTACATAACACGACTTTTTTTGTAAAGTAACCGTTATTTAAAAAGCATTTTAAACAACTGTTGGCGATAGTGCAATGTTCATTTACATCAGTACCGATTAACATCGTGCTGGTAAAATCGTTTTCGCAAAATTGCTTTACAATCTCTGTACTTAAACTCAATTTAGCCAGGATTTAGGGCAGAAACTAATGTGTGATAATAATAATGTGCCTGAAATACCAAGAAACTTTATTTCATAAAAACCTCGATTTAAAAAAGGAAATTACTTAAAAACTGAATTCCTGAGAAATTCAGCCCAATTGTGTCGCAGGTGAATTATGGAGTCTCTTGGGAATTAGACGTCTGTCTCGAAATTAAATATGCATGTGACCCAGAATATTTGTCTCGCTGCTACTTTATGTGAGCTGCTACAAAGCTGTAAGTATCAGAGAGCAGCAAACTTTCAGTGTCTTTCCTAAATTTATCTAAAAATAACTTGTTGTTAAGTAGAGCCGTTTATTGTTAATTTTTAATTCCCCTTCGTATTTGTATCTTCATTTGTATTTCTATTTTCATTGGTATTTCTATTTTATTGGTATTTCTATTTTATTGATATTTCTATTTTATTGGTATTTCAATTTTCAATGGTATTTCTATTTTCATTCGTATTAGCATTTGTGTTTGTACTTCTATTGATTGTACGATCAATTGTTGAATGTAAGATTATGTACGTATTTTTAGGAATACGTATCATATTTCTTGGCGCTTTCTCACATTAAGCTTAAATATCGACCAAACAACCTCAACAGTTTATGTACAGGCAGGTAGATATACATGAAACAAAATCGTCTAGTTACAAAATGCCGTTACTATGTAATTTTGAACCAATTTGCGAAATAGCCCGTTTTGTACCGTTCGCAATGTTGCCATAAAGGGGGAATCGACTTAAATTGGGTTTAAACAATTAAAAAAAATCAATTGATTGATCTGTATCACCATAGGGCATAAAATAGAATAGCTCCTATATAGATAGTATCTGTACTTAATTATTGTATTGTAAAGAACCGTATTTACGAAAATACAAAGCAAACTTCCGCATGTATTGTCAAAGCTTTGATTACATAATTTATTCATTGGGAATTGATTAATATGCTATTTTACATTCATGTTTTTACGTAGTTTTACCCAACGTATCATTGGTTTTACCCCATAACCCTTGTTGTATTCCGAAAGAAAGAAAATGCCTCGACACCCTTGAAACTCGAACAATTTAATTCCAATTTCTGCTGAATATGGCCCTGTCCGAGCGATCGCGCAAGATATTCATATTTGCGTAGCCTCGACTTGGCCCAGATTTCAGAATAAAAGCCACCTGGCATCCCTGCAATAATAAATTATTAAGCCAGCCATGGGGTTGCAGATTCACCTTCAGTTGGGTCGAAGTGTGCGTGTTCCTTATAAAACTTCTCTCAGACGAACGAGAAGGTCTTAACTTACAAAATAACCGATTTGAATGGAATGCAACAAAGCTATAACTCCACCTATATAAGTACTTACTAAAAGACAAGATCAAAACGGAAAACAAAAAAGAAAACTTACATTTACTGTTCTAAATAGCCTCTGGGACGTCTTCTTCCTCGGGGACTCTCTTTCTTTCATTTTCTTCCGTTTCTTTAAATTTCTAATCAAAAATACCTGAAAAAGAACAAGAATACTGTAGGCATTACAGTCGCCATGTGATAGATCAACGACAGATTTATGCAGGTAACTGTAGTTTTGGTTATCGACTTAGACATTCTTAATAAAGCAAAGGTTGCATTTGTCTTATATATGACAGACCTGTTTTATCCACGGCCCACTGAGCCTCGTAAGATTTACCTCTTACGAAAGATCGTTGATGCAATCGGGCATAAAAGGCTTAACATTTGCATCTTTAAGAAGCTACAGTGAACGTTGAAAAATGTTCACGTCTTACGGGAATCTTCAAGCTATTCTCCCTATTTGTTTAAAGTGTGTAAAGGAGCACTAAAGGAAAATAACTGGTATTAAACGGATTAAAATAACAACACTGATAAGTCGACAGATGCCATCTGACACATCTATGCAGGTAACTGTAATTTTAGTTATCGATTTGTTTAATCAAATATAGAGTCCGTTTGAAATTTTCTTTGGTAAAGTTAGTTTTGTTAGTAAACATAATATTGATTACAGCTAAAATTATGTATGTACCCTTTAGCAACCTAGACCTTTATTGTATCATAATTATTTATTATTAATTTGTATTAATGCATATACATACAAATTTAGTCAATAATTTGATTTATTGTTCGTAGATATAGAATGTTAGTTAGCGCCTTCTATCTAAAGATCTCTCGTCGATTTAATTTTCGTTTAGTAGAACACGGCGTCGGCAGCGTCGCGACGTCGGCACCGAAACGAATTGTAAACGGCATCCTTTCAGTGCGACGCTCGGCGTCGGCGGAACCCTGTGTTCTGCAGCCGTGTGTTTAACCTACATTCAGTTCATTGTTAGCTTTAGTCGCTTTGCACCAATCAACCCCTATTTTATCGTAATTTTTACCACCCCCTTAATTAACATATCATCCCCCTTGAACGTAACTATCAACACAAACTTTAGAGGAAACTACCGCGGCATATAAAAGTACAACAAATGAGTTTTAAACGATAAAATTGTGTTCATCTTCTTTTAATATACGAGTATTAGTAAAGTGATTATACTATTAGCAAAGTGATTATACTATTAGCAATTACAATATATTGAAAATATATATATTTTGTTGCAATTATTAATAATTACATTATATGTATTGTTAACAAGTAACAAACAAAGTGATCCAATCGCTCAAAAGACTTTTGCCATAAAGCAAAACTTTGTGAAGCGTTCTGCTGCATGGATACGCACTGGTTGCTAAGTTTGACTTCGAATTTCTTGGATGAATTTGTTGTTCAAGACAGCACTGCATAAAATATCCCGCCAAATAAAAAGGTAAACTTCTATAAAGTTAAAGTTGCAAATCAAGTTAATAATTAATCTTTTTTAAAGTTGGGAAAAAATAAATAATTTATCTTTTCGTGATGACATATCTGGCCTCGTATCTCTGTAGCGCAAATGGCATGGAATTAGTTAATTATTCGAAGCTTGCACCATAAAATCAAACAAGAAAACAACTAGGAAACGCTTCAGTTGCTCTTGCTGTTTCCGATGTTGATATTTGTTCACATGATGTATCTGCTTTATTATGCAGCTGTTTATTATGCATACTAGAGCATTAAAATCACGTATGTTTAACAAAAGTAATGACTATAAAATAATGGCAATAAAAGTAATGACAATAAAAGTACTGACAACAAAAGTAATGACAACAAACGTAATGATAACAAACGTAATGATAACAAACGTAATGACAACAAATGTAATAACAACAAAAGTAAAGACAACAAATGTAATGACAACAAAATGCTCGTCATTAAATAAAAAAATTGTTGGGGCCCCATTTTTTATATCATCAAGTCCATCAAATACGTATTCTTGAGTGCACCTTGAAACTATTGATAAAAATTAGACTAACATAATTCCGACCATTACTGTCCGCCTTAAATTTCCGTTATATAGTTTTATCATGAGAGCAAATCTTCATCCTTGAACTATTCACGGGAAGTCTATTACATCAGAGGATGCACTGAATAGTCTCTCCTATTTGCACAATTAATTTTGAAATGATTGTTTAGAGAGTATGTAAAAACAAATATAGCTATACACATAAAAAATATTAAAAAATAATAGATGAGAAATAATATGTAGGGTGAGACCGAAAGTCTGTAACAAATGGAAAATTATTTATTTTCTAAGTTAATACTAACATTTCATGTTCATGCTTAAGAACTCATAAAAAATTAATTTACAAAAATAAATACGTACAACATAAATATGTAAAAGTAATGTAAGAAATGAGTCTCAAACAAGAATTGTATTTTCTTTGTCAGGCGTCACACTTGCCCACACAACCCAGAAAACTACAATGACCACCTGCATCTGGAAGGCCCCTTCATCGGAGAACCCAAGAACGATTACACCGCCACGAGGGGCGAAAGAGCCCCCATCAAGAAGCCCCAAGACAACCTAAGGCCAGAGGGAGAATTCGAAAGGCGAAGACCTGAAGAGTGGAGACCAGGCGAACGCGCCCCTGTAAAGAAGCCCCAAGATAATCTTCACCCTGAAGGAGACTTCGAGCGCCCTGAAAAACCTGGTTACAGACCAGCAGAAAGACCAACCCCTAAAAAACCCCAAGATAATCTTCATCCTGAAGGTGACTTTGAGCGTCCCGACAAACCTGGTTACAAACCAGCAGAAAGACCAACCCCTAAAAAACCCCAAGATAATCTTCATCCTGAAGGTGACTTTGAGCGTCCCGACAAACCAGGCTACAGACCAGGAGAAAGACCAACCCCTAAAAAACCTCAAGATAATCTTCATCCTGAAGGTGACTTTGAGCGTCCCGAGAAACCAGGCTACAGACCAGGAGAAAGACCAACGCCCAAGAAACCTCAAGATAATCTTCATCCTGAAGGTGACTTTGAGCGTCCCGAGAAACCAGGCTACAGACCAGGAGAAAGACCTACGCCCAAAAAACCTCAAGACAATCTTCATCCTGAAGGAGACTTTGAAAGGAGGCAACCGGAAAAATGGTCTCCTGGAGAAAGGGCTCCAGTTAAGAAACCTCAGGATAATTTGAAACCTGAAGGAGATTTCGAGAAACGAAAGCCTGAGGAATGGTCACCTGGCGACAGAGCTCCTGTTAAGAAGCCCCAGGATAATTTGAAACCTGAAGGTAAATCTTTACTCTAGTCTTTAGACTCTTGTATACTTTATAAATATTATATTTTACAGTAATCTATTCTTCTAAACAAATTTTGCTGAAATTTCACAAACTTTGTAGCTTCTTGAAAGTTTATATATAAGACCTAGACCAGCAATGTTTAATATAATATTAAATTAACTATAGACTCCATCCTCTATAAATTTCTATAATGAACTATCGTATCCTTAGGTGATTTCGAGAAACGAAAACCGGAAGAATGGAGACCAGGTGACAGGGCCCCTGTTAAGAAACCCGAGGACAACCTAAGACCCGAGGGCGACTTCGAGAAACGCACCCCAGAAAAATGGTCACCTGGTGATCGAGCTCCTGTGAAGAGGCCTCAAGATAACTTGAAGCCTGAGGGTGACTTCGAGAAGAGAACCCCGGAGAAATGGTCACCTGGGGATAGAGCCCCTGTGAAGAAGCCTAAGGATAACTTGAGACCCGAGGGTGACTTTGAAATCCCCGAGAGGGACGAATGGAAACCTGCAGAGAGACCGAAGCCTAAGAAACCTAGCGATAATTTGCGACCTGAAGGCGATTTCGATAGACCAGAACCACACAAATATTCTCCTGCTGAAAGACCTGTGGCCAAGAAGCCTCAAGATAATCTTCATCCTGAAGGAGAATTCACTGGGATCAGGACTATTGTTGAAGACTACAGGGTGGTTCGGGGCGAACGAGCTGACGTTGTTCGCCATGAAGACAACATCATCATTGAAGGTGAATTCATAGGTGAGTTCGACTTAACTAACTTATGTACTTCAGTGCCTTTTAAATTCCACCAACTCTAAACTTAATCAGTTAATAACTCAACGGATAGAACTATAAACAAATTCAAATTTTGAGATTACTTCTCATTTTACATACAGCAAAAATTGAGCTTTATAAAAATACTGACAAAATAAATGTACTTACACAAGAGTAACGTTTTCTTTTATGTCCTGTAAAATTTATTTTCGTGAAGTTGGGGGTTTTTACAATTTGACAACTCATATTTCATGTCAATGTTTTTTCCCAGATGAAACCACAACAAGAAAAGACTTCACCGGCGAGCTAGTCCCAAGACCAAGCCCATTCCGACGAAACACCTTCACCAAGGTAGAAGGCGACTTCACCTCAGACACCACCAACCGCTCAGAATTCATCGATTACACAAACGTCGAACGTACGACCATTGTGAAGAAGCGGCAAGACAACCTCACGGTGGAAGGCGACATGACCTTTGACACCTCCACCCACGTCGACTTCAGAGAAAAGACCACCGAGCTGGAGCCAAGGCGGCGCCGCACTTGGACCAAGGACGACGTCGACAAATTCTACGCCACGCAAGTCACCGAAAGCACCACCACCACCCAAGACGTTTACCAAAGCTTCGACAATAAGGACGTCCGCCAAACTGTGGTAATCCGCAAGGACAACCTTAGACCCGAAGGTCCTTTCGAAGGCATCCCCAAGTCCAAGGAGGATTTCGTGCCTAAAACTGTCGAGCGTCCCAAGCAGAAGAAACCGCAGGATAACCTCAGACCCGAAGGAGAATTCCAAACGCCTGAGAAACCGAGATACCAACCCGCTGAACGTCCCGAACAAAAGAAGCCCCAGGACAATCTCAGACCAGAAGGCGACTTTGAAAGACCGGAGAAGCCGAAATACTCCCCAGCGGAACGCCCTAAGCAGAAGAAACCCGAAGACAACCTCCGTCCTGAAGGTGATTTCCAACGCCCTGAAAAGCCAGGCTACAGACCGACAGAAAGACCAACGCCCAAAAAACCCGAAGACAATCTTCGCCCTGAAGGAGATTTTGAACGTCCCGAGAAACCTAAATACTCCCCAGGCGAAAGACCAAAACAGAAGCGCCCTGAAGATAACCTTCGTCCAGAAGGCGATTTCGAAAGACCAACGCCTACAAAAGTTGGCCCTGGCGAAAGAAGAACGCCCATTAAACACGACGACAATTTGAGACCAGAAGGAGATTTCGAAAGACCATCAAAACCAGGATTTCGGCCAGCGGAAAGACCCCAACAAAAACGTCCAGAGGACAACCTTCGCCCCGAAGGCGATTTCGAACGCCCTGAACGACCAGAATTTAGGCCAGCCGAACGTCCGAAGCAAAAGAGACCAGAAGACAATCTTCGACCAGAAGGCGACTTCGAAAGGCCGACTCCTACAAAAGTCGGGCCGGGCGAAAGAAGAACACCTATTAAACGTGACGATAATTTAAGACCAGAAGGTGATTTCGAAAGACCTGCAAAACCAGGTTACAGGCCAGCGGAAAGACCTCAACAGAAACGTCCAGAAGACAATCTTCGTCCAGAAGGAGACTTCGAAAGGCCA